>PVJL010011445.1:0-42935 GCA_004026885.1 Lyroderma lyra | reverse complement strand
TATTCCTTGTCTTGTTGATAATAGCCATTCTCACAGGTGTGAGGTAGTATCTCATTGTGGTTTTGATTTGCATTTCCCTGATAGCTAATGAGGATGAGCATTTTTTCATATGTCTGCTGGCCATTTGTATTTCTTCATGGGAGAAGTGTCTGTTTAGTTCTTCTGCCCACTTTTCAATTGGGTTGTTTGTTTTTTTGTTTTTAAGTCTTATTAGTTCTTTATATATTTTAGATATTAGACCCTTATCTGATGCGTTATTTGCAAATATTTTCTCCCATTCAGTTGGTTGTCTCTTTGCCTTGTTGATGGTTTCTTTTGCTGTGCAGAAGCTTTTTAGTTTGATATAGTCCCAGGGAATGGCTACTTTAAATTCTCTGTCCCTTAATTCAGAAACTTCTAGGTTTAAGAAGCTCTCTTCTGGGTAAATTTCATGTTCTTTCTGAGGAGTTTTAGTTTTTAAGGAATTCATCCTGTCTGCTGGGTTCTTCCTCTTTGACATGAGGGCATTATGTTCAGTAGTAGTGCTCAAAAGCCCAGATTGGTACGTTTGTGGTGTCTTGCTGTAGGGCAGACATGAGGTGGCACTGGGGGCCAAGTTTTGGGAGACAGGGGAGTTGTTTATTTCTTATTTCTGGTCTCCTGCTACATTTGGAGGTGGTGTGCATCTATCGTGTTCCCTCCGCTTCCTGTAGTTAGTTAGTTGGTTGTTGCAGAGGCTGTAGGAAAGGGGAGAGGCCAACAAAAGGCACTCCGGGGCAGTTCCACCTTCTGCCCTATGCTAGGGAAGCTGGGTGATATGAGCTGAGGCTGCTCCTGCTGGCTGGGGCGAATTCTATCAAATTCACCTTTCTTCCCAGGCCTGCTTCCGTGGCCAAATGTTGGGGCAGAATCTGCAGGCTCGCACTGCTTTTAGGACCAAGGGGCGTGCAAGCAGGTGCACGCACAAGTCTGAAGCTGTGCGTTCTACCCGGCGGTAGGAAGGCAGCTGGCTCACCTCCACAGCAGTCCAGAACCAGGAATCGCAGCCCCACAGAGGTGCTGCGCGCTTCCGTGCAGCATGTTATTGCCTTTAGCTATAGTTTTCAAAAGGACATATTTGCCTACCTGAATTCTTGAGATGTTTTTCCACCGGGTGGCGGAAGCATCTCTTTTCTCTGTGTACCTTTTTCTTTTTATTATTAGACTTATTGGGGTGACATTGGTCAATGAGAACCACATAGATTCCAGGTGTACAATTCTACAGTGCATCATCTATGTGTTGTGTTATGTGAACCTTTTATATGCACCAATTATAAATACCCCTTTCACAGTGTAATCACTGCTCTGTGGGGCATTGGCCTCTGGGATGGCTTACTGGAAGATGATCCTGAGCTATTTCTTTTCTCATGAAAACCCTTGACTTTAATACCCCTCCCTAGATGCCTCCTTTTTATATATCCTCACAGGAGTTTACACAGTTCTTCAGAAGATGGCTGGTTAGGGGAGGGAAGATGGAACAGGCACAGGTTTGTCACAAAAGAGAAGGGACTTTTAAATAGTGCTATTTATGTTTAGTTTTCTAAATGCAATGTGATTCTTGCAGAGTATTTGGAGCTGGTTATCCAAGTCTCGCGACTATGACGGTGAATGACTGGTATGAACAGCATCGGAAATTTGGAGCATTACCAGATCAGGGAATAGCCAAGAAAGCATCAGGTATGAAAGGGTGGGAGGGAGGTAGTTACACTATTGGCCCCTAGCAATTACATTCAGGTTAAGTATTGTTGTCCTTTAGGAGCAGAAGTGATCTGGACAAAAATACTTATAATAGAAAGATTCTAGGTAGTATTTTATTTAATTTATTATTAAAAGAAATAGAAGATGATTCTGGGAGAATGGGGCAGTGGGGCAGCACAATTTTTGACTCTCTCCAAATATCGTGGCATCAAAACAGACTGAGCAGCAGCTAGGTAGGAAAACCAAAAATTCATGTATAGCAGTTCCACTTCTGGTAACAGCTGAGCAGGTTGTATCAGGTCAACTCCTCCTACAGATAACAATTATCGCTGGACAAACCATAACAAAACAACTACCTGAGGGCACTGTAAAACAACCGAAAGTAGACATACACTGGAGGGCAGTCAACACTTAGAAGAAGGGAGTGAGTGGTACTTGAAAGTTCTTAAGGGCAGTGATTTTGACTTAGGTATTCTTGGTGCCCAATTTGGTAATTAGATCTTTACGTATGTCTTGGAGAGAGAAAAGTGGAGAATGGTAGTCATTAGAAAGATGGAAGCAATATAGTATTAACAAGAAAAACACAGACAAACCTGGGGTAACCAATTACTCTTGCCACTTGGTAGGACATCATCTAGCCCCTCTGAGCCTCAGTTTCCTTATCTCATGTATCATTTCATTTGAGCCTTACAACCCCATTAAACAAACATTTTTATCCCATTTTAGGATGAGGAAATGGTATCTGAGAACTGACTTAATGCAAAGTCAACATAGGTAAAAAATGGCTATGCCAGGATTTTAGTTCAAGCCCTGAAATTCCCAGTTCCAGTGCTGTTTCCACTATAGCACAGAGTAAAAAAGAGTGGTCATTTGAAAGGCTTTCCTGTTTTATTATGGCTTTTCATCCATGGCCAGTTTGCAGGTGCTGTGATGTAGGGGTAAGTAAAACTTGGATAGAAACTTTCAGTCTTATTGGTTGGGCAATGAAAGAATTCAGTTCACAGTGACTATAGCAACTGAAAAATGAAAAGATATCCCAGAAAGAAGAGAATCACAGAGGAGGAGCCCTAATTCTCTACATAAACCCTGCCCAAATCTCTGGCTGACTTCTAAATTCTTCTGCACGCACAGGACAGACTTTATACACCTTAGTTAATGCTACAACTGGGAGAATTCAGCTTCTGCCCCAATGCAGAGGAAATAGAATTTGGAATTCTGGTACTAGACAAGTTAACTGCCTCCTAAAATGAAAAAGATCAGTACTCCTTACAGGAATGAAACAAAATTCAGAATCTATACAGCATACCATTCACAGAGGCTAAGATTTAATCATAAACTATTATACATACATATTTATATAAAAAAAAAAGGAAAATGTGACTTATACTCAAGAGAGAAAGCAATCAATGGAGACCAATGCCAAGATGACTCAGATGCTGACATCAGCAGACAGGGACTTTAAAGCAGCTAATTGATGTGCTCAAGGGCAGAAGGGAAAATATGCTTGTAGTAAATGAAAAGATAAAACTTTTCAGCAGAGAAGTAGAAACTATACATCATACAGAAAAATTCTGGAACTGAAAACTACAACAGCTGAAGTTTTAAAATTATTGGATGAACTTAATAGATTGGCAATGACAGAAGAAAGTATTGGTTAACTTAAAGATAGATCAACACAAATTAGCCAATCTGAAAAACAAAACAGATTAGAAAGAAGTAAATAGAGCTTCAGTAACCTGTGAAACAATGTAAAAAGTTCTATCATATATACCATTGGAATATCAATAGGAGAGGTGAAATAAAGAGAGAAGAGGCCAGAAAAAAATATTTGAAGAAATGATAGCTGAAAAATTTCCAAATCCATGAAATGCAAATGTACAGATACAGCAATTTCAGTAAGCTCCAAACATGTTAAATACAAGGAAAAGTACACATAGGCACATCATAGTCACATTGCTGAAAACCAGTGAAAAAGAAAATCTTGAAAGCAACCAGAGATAAAGTACACATTACATATAGCAGAACAATAATAAGAATTGTTGCTCACTTCCCATTAGAAACAGTGGGAGCCAGAGATAGTAGAGCAACAGCTTTAAAGTGCTGTGGGGAAAACCATCTCATTTCAGAATTTTATATCCAGTGAAAATATTGATAAAAATGAAGGCAGTTCTTGAGGCTGAAGGGAGTGATACCAGGTAGAAACTTGGATATTGAAAAAGGAATGAGGAGTGGCTAAAATGGTAGTTATGTGGCTAAATCCATAAGGACTGTCTCTCCCCACTCCCAACTTTGATAACTACATATGGCTTAAAGCAAAAATTAAATATTGTCCTGTGGGGCTTATAATGTATGTAGATGTAATACATATGACAGCTATAGCAAAAAGGACAGGGAGTAAATGGAACTATTTTTCCTAAGATTTTTTTCTATTTTATATAAAGTGGTACATGTTATCTCCTGTTGTGTAACAAAGTACTCTAAAATTTAGTGAATTAAAATAATAAATATTTATTGTTTCACGTAGTTTCTGAGGGTAAGAAATCTATAACAAGAGCACCTCAACTGAGTGGTTCTTACTTAGGATCTCTTGAGGTTGCTGTCAGCCAGGGCTGCAGTCTTCTGAAAGTTTGACTGGGGCTGAAGGATCTGCTTCCAGCTCATCCATGTGGCTGTTGGCAAGAGTCCTCCCCATGTGGGTCTCTCCATAGGGTTGCTCACAGGTTAAGAGCTTCCTTTCCTCAAAGTGAATGATCCAAGAAAGAATGACCAAGAGAAACTTCAGTATCTTTTATCTAATGTTGGAAGTGATGTACCATGACTTCTGCCATATTCCACTGGTCACCATCTCAATACATTGTGTGAGGGAACTACTTAAGAGCATGAATAAAAGAAGACTGGGATCATTGGGATCCATCTTTGAGGCTGCCTATCACATGGCACAGTATTAACTCAAGTAGACTATGAGGTTAGGGATGAGTGTTGTATTCCTTAGAGCAACCACTTAAAAAATAATGCATCAAGAGAATGTGAAGACAAGCCATAGACTCGCAGAAAATATTTATAAAAAACAAATCTGATCAAAGACTGTTGGCCAAAACGTACAAAGAATTCTTATAGCTCAACAAAAAGGAAACAAACACCCCAATTTAAGAAAAAAAAAAAGACCTGAACAGACACCTCTCCAAAGAAGATACATGGAGGATAAATAAGCATATGAAAAGATGCTCAACATCATATGTCATTAGGGAATTGCAAATTAAAGTAATAGTGATATGACCACACCCCTATAAGAATGGCCAAAATCCAAGACACTGACAACACCAAGTGCTAGCAAGGTTATAGAGCAACAGAGACTCTCATTCACTGCTGATGTGAATGCAAAATGGTACAGCCACTTTGGAATATAGTGTTGCAGTTCCTTACAAAACTAAGCATATTCTGACCACATGATCTAGCAATTGTGCTCCTTGGTATTTTCCCAAATGCATGGAAAACTTAGCTCCACGCAAAAACCTGCACACAGATGGTTATAGCACTTTCTTCATAATTGCCAAAAATTGGAAGCAACCAAATGTTCTCAAACGGTGAATGGGTAAATAAATTGTGGTACATCCAGACAATGGAATAGTGTTCATCGCTAAAAAGAAATGAGCTATCAGACCATAAAAAGATAGGGAGGAACCTTAAATGCATATTGCCAAGTGAAAGAAGCCAATGTGTAGAGGCTACAAACTATAGGATTTCAACTATATGACATTCTGGAAAAGGCAAAACTGTTGAGACAATAAAAGGGTCAGTGGTTGCCACAAGTTAAAGGAGAAGGAAAGATGAAGAAGTGGAGCACAGAGGATTTTTAGGGCAGTGAAATTATTCTGTATGATACTGTAATGGTGGGTACAGGTCATTATGTATTTGTCCAAACCCATAGAATGTATAATATCAAGAATGACACCAAATGTAAACTATGGACTTTGGGTGATAATGATGTATCAGTGTAGGTTCATCAATTATAACACATGCCATTCTGGTCAGGATATTGATGGCAAGAGAGGCTATGCTATGTAGGGGTAGGGGGTTTTTGGAAATCTGTGTACTTTCCATTCAATTTTCCTGTGAACCTAAAACTTCTCTAAACAATAAAGTTTATGTTTGAAAAATACCGCAAATAAATAGAGCTATAAATGTAGAGAAATTAAAAGGGAAGAAGGCAAGAAAGAATGAACAGAGGAACAAAAAACAAATGAACAGAAAACCAATAGCAGAATGGTAGATCCAAATCCATCCATACCAATAATTATTGTAAATGTAAATGCAATAAACTTTCAAATTATAAATCAGAGATTGATTATCAGATTCAACTGCATATTGTCTATAAGAGATGCATTTTAATTATAAAGACCCAGATTGGTTGATAGTAAAAAAAATTTTAAAGATAAACTGTGCTAACAGTAAGTACAAGAAAGCTGTAATATCTATTAATAATATATAAAGTAGACTTCAAGAAAAAAAAGGTGTTACTAGATATAAACAAAGGACATTTCATACCAATAACAGGGCAATTTATCAGGAAGACATACAAATCACAAGTTTGTGCCTAATCACAAGCTTCAAGAAAAAAATTGACATAATTAAATGAAGAAATGGACAAATCATAATCATAGTTGGAGATTTTAATACTTCTCTTTCAGTAATTGATAGAATTACTAGACAGAATATCAGTAAGGACACAGAATATCTGGACAACACTAGCAATCACCTAAAACTATTTGACATTTATAGAACAGTATATCCAACAGCTGCAAAATGTAAACCTTTTTTCAAATTCATATGGTACATTCACCAAGATAGACCATATTCTGGGCCATCAATAAGTCTCAATAAATTTTCTAAGATTGAAATCACATTGAATATGTTCTCTGACCAAGTGGAATTAGATTAACAATAACAACATACCTAGGGAATCTCCAAATATTATTTAAATTAAACAACACACTTCTATATAACCTTTGGGTCAAAGAAGAAATCACAAGGAAAATTAGAAAAAATTTTAACCTAATGACAATGAAAATACAATATCAAAATTTGTGGGGTACAGTTAGTTTTTCTGGTCAAGATGTCAGAGTAGGTAAATACTGTTCTCACCTCTCAGAACCACATCAGTTACAACTAAACAACAGAACAACCATCATTGAGAATTGCCTGAAGTCTAGCTGAACCGAAGCCCTGCAACTATGGACATACAGAAAAAAACCACCTGGAGACTGGTAGAAGGGACAGAGACACAGAACAGTCTGATTCCACATGTGCATGTGACCATTAAAAATTGGAAGGGATATCTAGGCTATGGAAGTCCCCTCTGGAAGTGCGATGGGCTCCAGCCCCACAACAGACTTCCCAGCCCAGGGTTCCACTGCTGGGAAAGAAGTCCCTATAACTTCTAGCTGTGAAGACCAGCAGAAATGGTGACTGAGTGAGACTAAGGTAGCTGCAGTCCCAGGCACTCCTCTTAAAGGTCTTGAGCACTGACTTACTCACTCGGAACTCCAGCCCTGGGGCAGCAGCTCGAAAGGCACCAGGGACATATGAGAGGAACTGAATTGTCTGGCTTTGGGGCAAGGGCTGGAGGGGCAGCTTTCCCCCATTTGGAGGAGCTGCAGGAAGCCATTGTTTCTTTGTTGAGCCTTCTGTCTACCTGCATATGCCAGATGCAGGCAGACACCATATCTAAGTCTCCATCAAACTGGATATCACCTTTCATCTGCCCCATCCTAGTGATTCCCTGAGACCACTCCCATCCAACTTTAAGGCACACCCAAACCATTTCTAGTGACTTTTTCCTACCAATGTCCTGACTTTGCTTATGCTGCAGGCTTTCCTAAAATCTCTCAGAGGTTCACAAACCCCAAACAAGCAGCATCTAGCTTTGGTATGTCCTATACCCCTGGCTGAGCAGCCCTAAGCCCACCACTAGTGACAGCCTGCCTCAGTTCACAGACTGGTCTCTTGGAGCACCTCCAAGCCCAGCACAGGCAACAGTCATCTACAGATTGCTTTGTGACTCATACCAGGTGACCTCCAGCAGGGTACGGGCTGCAGCTGATGCTGGCCTGCAGGTGGTCCCCTCCTAGGAGACCCCAGAGATGGCATACCCATAGGCCAGCTTTGGACTAAGCCAGAGCATCACCCAGCTGCCTCCAAGGATGATACACACAAAGGGAAGACTGGGCAAGCACCAGAGCCCCACTAAAGCAAACCCTGCTCTGTATAATCAGCCCATGCACCACAGCTTCTCCAGTGTTGTCATGGTAGTCCTCACTACAAATTAGTTCAAGGGCCCATCCTTCCCATTAACATGGAAATAGCATCCAAGACTCAACTACAACAGGAGGGCACACACAACCCACACAAGAGACATACCTGGAGCACCCAGCTCTGGTGACTTTGAAGTCTGCACCACTGGGCCCCACAGGACACCTACTACATAGGGCCACTCTACTAAGACTGGGAGGCACAGCAACCCTAATGGGGAGACAAAGAAACATCCCAAATAAACAAACTGAACAAAGCTTCAGAAAAAGAGCTAAACAAAATGGAGACAAGCAATCTATCAGATGCAGAGTTCCAAACACTGGTTATAAGGATGCTCAGTTATCTCAGGGAGAACTTCAACAAAGAGATAGGAGACATTAAAATAGAGATAGAAAACATAAAAAAGAACCAGTCAGAAATAAAGAATGCAATGCCTGTCGATGAATGGATAAAGAGGAGGTGGTGCATGTATACAATGGAATATTACTTGGCCATGGAAGGGAATGGATTCTTACCATATGTGGCAGCATGGATGGACCTGGAGGGATTGTGCAGAATGGTGTATGTCATACAGAAAGACAGTGTGATTTTGCTTGTATGTGGAATCTAAAGAACAAAATAAACAACAGAAACAAGCTCATAGATACAGACAATATTTTGACGGTTGCCAGATGGGAAGGTGATTGGGGGTGAGTGAAAAAGTGGAAGGGATTAAGAAGTACAAAATGGTTGTTACCCAGTAGTCATAGAGATGCAGGGTATAGCATAAGGAATATAGTCACTATTTTTAATAACTGTATGGTGTCAGATGGGTACTAGATTCATTGGGGTGTTAGATGGGAGAGGTTGGGGGCAGGGTGAAAAAAGGTGAAGGCATTAAGAAGTACAAATTGGTAGTTACAAAATAGTCCTGGGAATGTAAAGTAAAGCGTAGAGAATATAATCAAATATGGTAATAACTCTGCATAGTGCCAGGTGGGTACTAACTTATATAAATGTCTAACCACTAGGCTGTATACCTAAAATTAATATAAAATAATATTGAATGTCAAAATAAAGTGTAAAAAAAGAAAAAAATCTTCATGATTTCAGATTTGGCAATAGATTTTTAGATATGACACTAAAAGCACAAGCAACAAAAGAAAAAATAGATATATTGGACCTTAATTAAAAACCTAATACTTCAAAGAACATCATCAAGGTAGTGAAGAGAACCCAACAGAATGGGAGAAAATAATGTAAATCATACCTTTGATAAGGGGCTTATATTAGAATATATAAAGAACACTTACAACCCAATAATAAAATGACAACCCAACTAAAATATGAGCAAAGAATTGGAATAAACATTTCTTCAAGGAAGATATACAAATGGCCAGTAAGCCTCAGCAAGGAAATATAAATCAAAACCACATGGAAATACTACTTCACACCCACTATGATGACTCTAATGAAAAAGTCTGATGAACAGCAAATATTGGTGAGGATGCAGATAAATTGGACCCCTCGTACACTTCTGGTACAGCCACTTTGAAAAACAAAGAGAACTCACACTGGGTGGTGAACATATAATGCAATGGATAGATGATGCACTGTAAAATTGTACACCTTGAACTTATGTAACTCTTGATAACCAATATAGCCCCAATAAGTGTAACAATAAAAATATTTTTATAAAGTGGGAAAAAAAAGACATAGGTACCATATGATCCAGCAATTCAACTATTAATAGGTATATACCCAAAAGAAATGAAAATATATGTCCATACAAAAACTTGTGCTTGGATGTTTATATCATTAATCATAATGGCCAAAAGGTAGAAACAACCCAAATGTCCATCAGCTGATGTATGGATAAAGAAAATGTGACAAAAATCCATACAGTGGAATATTATTCAGCTGTGAAAAGAAATGAAATACTGATACATGCTACAATATGGATGAACCTTGGAAGCATTATGCTAAGTGAAGGAAATTAGTTACAAAACCATGTATTTTAGGATTCCATTCGTATGAAATGTTCAGAACAGCCAAATTCATAGAGACATGAGATTAGAGGTGGTTGCTTAGGGCTGGAGTGTGGGGCAGCAGAGAGGTAAAAGCTAAAGTATACTTGGTCTTACTTTGAGGTGATGAGAGTGTTCTAAAATTGAATGATGATGGTTGCAAATATCTGAACACCCTAAACACCATTGAGTTGTACATTTTAAATATTTTTTTATTACATACATTTTAAATAGATGAATTGTATGATATGTGAATTATAGCTCAATTTGAAAAAATGTGTGGGGTACAACTAAGCTAGTGCTGAGAGGAAAATCTGTAACTTCTCATACTTATATTAGAAAAAAAAAGATAAAATCAATACCTTAAGAAATTGAAGAAAATAAGCCCAAAATACATGAAAGAAAAGAAACAATAGAAATGGAGAATCTGGGTGGCAGGGGGCATTGATGGTGGTGCACAAAAGTTGAACATGCATATACCCCCATGACCTAGTAGTTTCATTCTTCCCTATATACCTAAGCGTATGAGGTGATACATCCACAAAAGGCTTGCAAAATAATGTTCATAGCAGCATTATTTGTAATACCCGAAAATGGACACTACTCAAAATGCTTATACCTAATATAATGGATAAATAAATTGTAGTATATTCACACAATGAAATCCTATTCATAAGTGACAAATACAACTGAATTTTGTAAACATAATTATGGATGAAAAAAGCCAGACACAAAAGAGTATATAACTGAATGATTCTGTTCATATGAAGATCAAACATAAGTGAAACTTGTATTTGCTGATTAAAAGCCTTAGTAGGGGATCATAAATGGAATTGGACCTGTGGAAGATTTCTGAGAAGTTAGTAACATTTTGTATCTTGATCTGGGTATCGATTACATAGTTGTGTTCAGATGTGAAAATTATGAGGAATACTATCTGTGTTTTTTTCTACATATTTGTTATACTTCAGTAAAAACAGAAGAAAACTCATGGACACTATTTACAGTAAAACTAGGTGACAGTGTATTCCCATGAACTTCAAAATGAAAACAGGTAAAGGAAATCACCCATAGCCACAGGATCAACAAGTGATTGGCATCGGTGCAGAAGAAAGCAAAAAAAGATGACAGACCATGTAAAAGATCTGACAAACAGGATAATTCCAAAACAATACAGAGGTATTCACTAAGAAGCATGGCAGTCCAGTTTTTTAAGAGCAGTTGAAACATGAAGAGTTTTGCCCACAAATGAAAACTGGGTGAGTACAAGGCACTCATGGTCAGAAGGTATGAAAGGGATGAAATAGTCTAGTCCTTAATGAACTCTTTCAAATGACCCACTAGATTTCCCCTCTAGGACAGGGTCCCACACTGAGGAGAAATTGCTGAGAGTAGAATTGAAATTGAGCAGAGCAGGTATAATAAAGAAAAGAAGGAAAGAGAAAGTCCAGATAAAAGTGGAAGGGAGAATCAGAATCAAGAACTCTGATCAAGCAAGTCATGATTTTTAACAGACATTAAAAACAGCAAAAAGGGAGCTGTTTTCCAACTGGTGAAGTTAGAAAAGCTACCCTGAACCATACTTTTTTTCTAAAAGTTCAGAAAAATTTATTATATGCATGAATGAACAACAGATAGTGGTGATGGTTGCACAGCTCTGAATATACTAAAAGCTTCTGAACTGTGCACTTTAATGCATTTCCCATTTGCTCCCAGAATACACAATGGAGGCGCTTGTGGCTGCAACATTTACCCTGAGATAAGTCATGGATTACAGTCCTAACCTTACCCCCAAATTTTGCCACACAAAAAATAATTATTAAATACTGATCATCATATACATTTCTATTACCTTAGCATTAAATACAAGAACAGTTTTTATATTTTATTTTCACACTGGAAACCAGTCAGATTTGCTTCAGCCTCAAAGAGCGTGTTTATACAAAATGAAATGAATGCAGCAGCAAGCTGCACTTTTTTTTTTTTCTAAATGGGAAAGGGGTTAAATGGGTGAATTTTCTGGTAGTAAAATACACATCAATAAAATTGTTAAAAAGTGAACAAAATTATCAAGGTCAAAGTCTGCCCAAAATTATTTTAAGGGGAAGGGAAAGAGCAATCAAAAGCATTCCAGGACACAACTCAAAAATCAAATCTAAAATACACTGTTTAAAAATGAGTTGGAAGACATTAAGAAAATTATATAAGACATGGAAGAACAATATGAAGCAGGATTAGAAAAAGTCAGAAATATGATGACAACTTGGAGAAAATAAGAATCATTTTGGAAATGAGGACTAAACTAGAGGAAAGCAGGGAGTAAACCACAATAGAAAATGCCTTACCAACGTAAAAAGAAAAATGTTTTAAATCAAAATAAAGATAAACAGGATTAGAAAAAGTGACAAAATAATAAAAATAGTGAAGAAGACCTAGCATATGGATAATAGGATTACCTGAAAAAGAAAGCCAAAGCAAGGAAAAACAATAAATGCTAAAAACTAATATCAGGGAAACTTTCCTGGAACTAAAATAATGAATGAATAAATGAATGAATAAAAGACTTGATTTGAAAAAGTACTGTGTACCTGAGAGTTCTGACCCCAAATGCCCAATAACAAGACACAATAAAATTACCAGACTTGAAAAGGAAAAAATGCTTTAGACATTTCAGTAAAAACAGCAGGTGGTTTATAAAGGAAAGAAAATTAGGTCATGCTCAGTCTTCTTTCCACCAACACGTCAGAAGAAAATTAATATATTAAGGTACTCAAAGGGGAAAAAAATGTGAGCCAAGGATATTATATCTGGTAAAATTGACTTGTAAGTATGAAGGGTATAGACATGCTGTACCCTTTATCAACATGTTGGAACTCAGGACTGTTGCTCCCCTGATCCCTACCTGAGGAATTTGCTAGAAAATGACCTTCAGAGAATTTGCTAGAGAATGTGCTTTAGACAACCAAAATGATGAGGGCGACATTAACATAAGGGCTGATAGTGAGCACTAAATATATAGTTACTTGTAGAACTAAGACTAAATTATGGTTAAAAGGGAGAGAGTGGAGTATGTAATGCCTATTGTGCTCAACACTCAGATAATGTATTATAGATCAAGCTTGTCCAACCCGCGACCCAGGACAGCTTTGAATGTGGCCCAACACAAACTCATAAACTTTCTTAAAACATTATGAAATTTTTTTGGCGACCTTTTTTTTTTTTTTCCTTGAAGCTCATCAGCTATAATTAGTGTTAGTGTATTTTATGTGTGGCCCAAGACAATTCTTCTAGTGTGGCCCAGGGAAACCAAAAGATTGGACACCCCTGATGTAGATATATTTTTAAATGGAGCAATGGGGAAAGCATATGCAAAAAAAAAAAAACATTCTTAGTAATTATATTGGTAACAGACAATATTAGTGTTTTCCAAGACTGTAGTGTGAGATAATATAAATGAGTAATTATGTGGTAGTCTAATTCTATCATACTGTATCTTTGACAACTAAGACTTTTAGTGTAGAAGAATATAGATATAATTCAAAAGAGTTTAAGTTAGAAATAAAACAGCCCTATAGTTCTGAATGTGGTCTCATGAGAAATTTTATTTAAAAGTATATACACACACACACCCCTTTGCTTTATTCATTGAAAAGGCTTAGAAACAATGACCAGCCCAGTAGCAATGAGCATACCTAGTAACTCAGATTGTCATCTTGAAATGACATTCCCATTCAAAGAAACCAGGATGGCTAATTTGGCTAATTCCTAACTTGGGGCAGGGACTATGCAAGATAACCTTGGAATATGTTGTCATAAAAAGATAAGGAAGAAGCTTTCTAAGACTACTAGGGTTATATCAAAAGGGCTCAGAAGCCAATTTGAAGATGTTTCCACTGGCCAGAGACATTTTGGCTTCAAAAAGGGTAATTGCTGGTATCGATAAGCATATCCAGCACCCAAACCTTCTGTACCGTTCTTTAGTTAAAAAGAACCAGTGTTCCCTAGAGAATTGGCTGGTTCTAGGACTGGTACAGAGAATACACAGGATGAGTCCGAAGCATCTTGTAGTACTAGAAAACAAAGAAGTGCTCAAAAAAAATTAAAAGGACAATTCAGGAATGTTAATGGGACACAAGGGCCAGCTGAACTTTCACTGGCCAAAACTGGAAGAATTTGAGCAGGAAGATACAATTGGAATATAACAGAAGGAATAAAAGAAACATCCATGAGTATAGTAATAGAAATAAGTGATTAAATAAATAAATGAGGGAGAAGAGTAAAATTTCCACTATGGAAAATTTTCAAATAATTTTGTGTATATACTCCTGTCTCAAGAAGTAGGGAAAAGTAACTTTACAGTTGGGAACCCTACAAACATTATCTTAGTCAGGTGGTCCAGGTTAACACCAGCAGTAATAAGTCATGTTGATGATGTGCAACCTTGATTTGATATGATGAGAAAGGTGCTACACCTCAGTGGTCTTCTCCTCCAAACTCAAAACCCCAGTCTAATTATGAGAAAGACATCAGGCAGCCCCAAATTGAGAGGCACGTATCTGACCAGCACTCCTCAGAACTGTCCAGGTAATCAAAAACAAGGAAAGTCTGAGAAATTATCACAGCCAAGAGGAGAGAAGGAGACATGATGATTAAATGTAATGTGGTATTTGGATGGGATCCTGGAACCAAAAAATGACATTGGGTGAAACCCAAGGAAATCTGAATAAAGTATGGACTTTATTTGTTATTAATAATAATGTATCAGTATTGGTTTAATAGTTGTAATACATAATCATAGTAATGTAAGATGTTAACAGCAGAGGAAACTGAGTATAAGAACTCTACTATCTTCTCGATTTTTCTGTTAATCTATAACTATTCTAAAACTTTAAAGTTTACTTACTTTTTTAGAATTCATTGCCATTGGTTGAAACCCATCAAATATGTTTAAATTCATGAGTTCATAATTATGTTTAAAAACAAAAACTGTTCAACTTCAGAGGGTGACAAGGAACTAATTTATTATCTTGAAAACTGGCAAGTAACGTGAAAAAGTCAAGCACTTATCTTGTCTTTTCTCCTGGGTAACTAAGTAGTAGATGCGGGGACACCTGTCTTTATGAAAGCATTCTAGTTAATAAAAGAGAAATGTTAAAATTAAGAGTATCATCTTTTGAAACCCCAGGAAAATTAATGAATCTAGGCATCAAGCCTCAAAAGCTTCTAACATCACAACACTCAAGACACAGGCATTATAGGCTACCTGATGAGGGAACAGAGCACCACCTGTAGTCACACTGAAGGGATCAGCCCTGAATCAGACCAAGCATCTGTATGTGTTTGCCAATCTGCAGAAATACAGAACATGTTGGACTGCATCATGACCATGCAATCAGCAAAATCCAGACTTGAGGAAACTACAGGTGAAATGCCCCAGCTTCTTCAGGATGTAACTTGTAAGGAAAGGGATGGAAGAGGCACCTGTAGATTGAACAGGCAAGACTAACCTCAAAAATATTATGCTAAGAAAAAGAAGTTAGACAAAAAAAGAGTACATATTGCTTGATTCCATTTATGTGAAATATCCAGAATAGGCAAATCTATAGAGCAAGAAGGCAGAGTAGTGGTTGCCAGGGCTTGCAAGGAAAGAGGGAATGGGCATTGACTAAATGGGCATAGGGGATCTTTTGTGAATAATAGAAAAAAATGTTTAATTGGATTGTGGTGATGGTTGCACAACTCTGTACTAAAAATCATTTGAGTAAAACGTGAATGTACAAATGGACAACTCTGGTGTCTTGGGATGCACCCTTGGGTCATAAAGCTGTAATAAACTCCAGGAAGTTATTACTATAAAAGGTGGTACAGTGGTTACCTTTGGGGTAGGGGATGGTTTGGAAGATGCTCACAGAGAAGCTTTTGCTATGGGTTCAGAAGAGCTATTTCTTGAACTATATGAAGGAGGCAAAGTCACTTACAGAAGATATGATGTGATTTCCAGTATTCTTTATTTTACAATAAAAGGGTTGTTTTTCTTTAAGACTCCTAAGCTGTTAGATGAGATCAAATCCCCATGTATTTCATTCTTTATCATAGTAAAAGACTGTTCTCGTCGACTAAGTCAGGGTCACCAGGAAATGCTCTTTTTCGTCACAAAAGAAAAAAATCATGCAAGAGAGAGATTGTAACAGTTCAATTTCTCTTGGGTGTACACTGCATGACAAGTGCCACATGGACCTCAGACTTGTTCCAAGCATACACAAAATAACTCAAGATATTCTTTACTGGTACATTCACCCACCCTGTGACTTCCAGTTTTATATACAAGCAAAATTGTATAACCGTAATAGGGAATACTGGGTGAAGGAGGGAAAGTCACCTGCAGTCCCCCTTCCCTGGCATATCACAAATTTTAAAATCATAAATATTTTTTACTTTAGTGATTTTGGTTTGCTGGAGGTTTTTGTTTTTGTTTTTGTTTGTTCATTTGTTTGTTTTGGTCAGTTGGTATTTTGGTGTTTTATTTTTTTAAGGGGGTAGTTTTTAGTCATTTTAACAAGATTTCTTTCCCAAAATTGAATTCATTCTGAGGGGCAAATTTTATATTTTTGCCTTCTTAGGAAAACCACTCAGCATCCTTTCTTACTATTATTTAACATGTCCTCTGTTAAGTATATAAGTACTCTCCCCATTTTTGCTGGCCCCCAGGGTAGGCATCTGCCTATATTCCTTATTCTCATTTTAGGTGACTATCTGTTCAGAGTGACGCCAAGGCCCCTGGCATTTCCTCAGTGTCTCACCCCCACTTTCTCATTTTGCTACTTTGGCAGAAGTCAAAAGAGCAGCTCAGCAAGAGAAAGATCAGAAACAAAAGGAAGAAGAGGATAATGAGCGAACAGTCCAGCAAGCTCGGGAATGGGATGACTGGAAGGACACCCATCCCAGGGGCTATGGCAACCGACAGAACATGGGTTAGTCTTCACACAGCAAGATGGGGTGATGGAGCCACCTACATCCTCCCACGAAGGAAAGCTGTGCGGTCTTCCCCTCCCTGGACTCCTGCTTCAGCTCTACCACAAAGGCAACAATGCTTCATCTTGCTTTGCATTCATTTAGGGTACAAATACATAACTAATTGCTTGACTCTTGACTTAAGTATCAAGCAATTAAATACATATTTGTATCCTAGGTGAGAAACCAGCAATCTTGTTTTGGCATTATCCTCATCATGGTGTATTCTGATTTCTTATGTGGAAAGAAAAGAGTACTAAGAAATGACTCTGTATAATCAATGGCTGAATGAATTCACCTGAAAAATAATGGAAATTCAAATAAATCATTTTAAATAATACTAATAAAAGTCCCTTCTATTACCTGAGCCTGTGCAGAAATACAGCTATCAGCTGCTTTTATGGGGGGGAGGGGAGAAGGTTGTCAGCTGGGGGTCCCTGGGCTTATAGAGAGATCCTGGTTGTCTCTCCTTGACCTGGGTGGTGAGTTTCACAGCCTCAGAGCAGCCCAGACTAGCTGGGGCTTTCATTCTTCCTTCCCCAACACTGAAATAACCCAACACCACTTTACAAGGGACAAGCACAAAAGCCAGGACTTTCCCTGCCACACAGCAGAATTTTCAGGAATTAATAGTTGTAAATGAATGGACCGTAGCAATCCTATCTATTAATACCTTGGCCAGGAGAAATGAGAGAAACAGTTTAGGCAGTGTGAGAGCCATCCTTGTGCATGCATCTGAGGCCAGGGCCTTTACTCTCATGGAACTATTTGCCATAACCCTTGAGGCAAAGAGCAGCTCAGGCTGCAGCATGGCACTTAAATGGGCCCTCCTTGCTGTATAATACGTGGGTTGGTCCGACGTGGTAAATGCCCCATGGCAGTCATTTTACTGATTAGTAAGGTGTGTGTGGTCATGCTGATGACAGGTTGTGGAGGAGGGCATGGCACAGATGACACTGCAGTAGAGAGAAGACGTCCTCAGCTCTTGGGTTGATACCCTAAAAAGGCAGCCATGTGTTGAAAGAAATGATCTGAATAAAGAACATACTTTTGTTATATGTGCCTTTGGTACACTTAGATTTTCTTTCAAGAGGAAGATGACTCAGCCTTGCTATTCTAGCTTCTGCAGTCTAACTTAGGAGAGAGGATTGAAAAGGAGACTCCGTTCCCTCCTGTTTATAGGGTAGTAAGTGGAGGACTGTCAGGTGATGAGTAGGAGGTTGTATTCAGTGGGAGATGACAGAAGGAAGACTACCAATAATACATTTGTATACTGCTTAATAAAGAACTCATCTCACCCTCCTGACATAAACTCATGAAATTGGTAGAGCACAGATTAAAGTCCCTAAGAATTTGAGAAGCAAACATTCAGTTATTTTTGGTCTTTCAATTACTGCCAGATTACCTCTGGCAATGGCCTATTTCCTGCCCTAGAAGCTCCACCATGAGTTCATTCTCAAAATGGGCCAGGTTGGGGTTACCACTCCCCCTTGGTCCAAGTCTAAAGATGGGACTTACAGAAGATCCAGCTTGATTAGCCCCATCACACATTCTGATAGATCTATCTAAGAAGCGAACTAGACAACGTGGATTTGAATCCCGGCTTAAAAAGTTTTGTGACCTTGGGCAATGAAAATTCTCTGAACTGTTTCCTAGATGTCTGTAGATGAGCTATCTCATGGGGTGGTTGTGAGAATTAAATGAATAATTGCAACCACAGTAATAGAATGAAGCAACTGAATAAGTACTTTCTGTTCTCCTGAGCTCAATGACTACAGTCTGTTCACTACGAAGGGAAAGGAAATGGACAGGTATGGGGCCTCTGTTGTGTGCCAGGCACTGGACCCAGCCCTTTCACATACTATTAATACTCAATGACCCTACAAAATAGGTAGCATTGTCCCCATTTTACAGATGAAAAAGCAGGCCTTGAGAAGCTGAGTAACTTCCTCAAGTTCACACTAGTAAGAAGCTGTGCTTTTCATTTTCCACATGTCTCCCACCTGTTTATGCTTTTAGTTATATCTTAAAGCTGTTTTGAAAGAGGCACCAGCTTTAAAATTCCAAACCACCACTTATACACCACCACAGCTCTAGAAGTTCCTCCTTAGCTGACTCACCAAAGGAAAGGGTATGCCAGCTCCCGCACCACTTCCCCCTCAGCTGGCGGATAAGAAGACAGAGGCAGCGAGCAAGCCCATCTTCCTCTGATTTCCTCCCCAGTATGGTCAGTCTGACTGCCTGAGACACCAAATAAGGACTCCCTTCTCTACTCCCACCAGAGCTTGGCCTTTCAGAGTCCCAAAGTCAGCTGGGTTTGGTGGACTCCTTGAAATGAAGACCTCAAAGTAAGGACTCAAAGCTTTCAAGAGATAATAATACTTTCATAGTTTACAAAATGCTTTCATGAATGCTGCTTATTTCATTCTCACAACCTATCAGGCAAGAAATGATGCCTTAATTTTATACAGAAGGAAACTGGTTCTGGGAAATGAAGTAAGTACTTGAGTCACCCAGCTAATAAGTAGACTGCAAGCATTTTCAGTGTAGCCAAAATGTTTGCCCTCCATAGCTCTCACCCACAGGCCAATTCAATTTGGAAAAGGTAGACAGTGAGCACTTTTTCTTTCAATGCTGTTATGCAGTGATTTGTCCTTTCCACGCTTGTTCCTCTCAAC
Source organism: Lyroderma lyra (assembly GCA_004026885.1). Taxonomy (NCBI): domain Eukaryota; kingdom Metazoa; phylum Chordata; class Mammalia; order Chiroptera; family Megadermatidae; genus Lyroderma; species Lyroderma lyra. Next base: position 23,215 of record PVJL010011445.1, on the reverse strand, counting down.
ACTACTGTGAGAAACATAGGACATGGGGACTGAATGAGCTGATTTTGAGCCAAAGAAATAGAGTTTAGAGCCTTGAGTTACAGTCTCAATTCTCAGGACTCTGCCAGTCCCTAGCAGGTTGACCCTGGCCCATCTAGGTCACCTGTATGTCTTCCATCATTTAAAACAACATGAAGCATGAAATAAATCATAGACTCACTATATAAAAATTTTTTGAAAGGGAGTAAACCATTTAAATAAATCCACCTCTCTGTGTCATCTGAACCCCAAAGTCCTCCTCTGCTTACTCTGGGCATCCAGTTTGCTCATCAGCACAACAGACAAATTGCCACCCATCTCTGTTAGACATGCTACAGCAAAGTGCTATTGTTACCACTGTCTCCTTCCCAAAAAGCTCTCTCCAATACCTGCACATCATTTCTCAAAGGTTGCTTTTAACCCATTTATCCAAGGCACAGCTTATCCTGGCACAGTGCACTCATGTTCCATAACAAGAAGACGTGTCTTCTAATCCCAGCTCTGTCATTATCATAACTCCTTCTAGGAGCAGGCAACAAATGTCCTACTTACCTCACAGGCCAAAGTGAGGAGTCAATGAAATCAAATCTGGGGAAGCACCTTGATACAGTTATAAAACAGGGCACAAGAGGGAGAAGTAAGACTAGCAGGCTGTTGGTAAGCTAAAGGGACAGAGGAGGGGATGCATATTTTCTTATTCAGCGTTTCACAACTTTATTTTGATCCCTGCCCCTCTAATGCTTTCTCAATCTATCGTTTATATATCACCACCAATGAAAAGGTTTGTGAAATGCTTTTCTTTGTCTGCTGAGACGACCAACAAAGGAGAGAATTGCTATGTGCAGTGGGAACGGAGAACCGGTTTTTACATATTTGCCTGCCAGGGCCAGGCTACCTTTGACAAATGTATGTGAAAGGATAGTAAACAAAGTATTACTCTTCAGTTTCTTGCCCCATCTGGCAATGAATTCCTCAGCAATTACTTAGGCCAGCCATATGTTGAGCACCTACTATACGAGGGCTGCCGGGGAAGTACCCAGCCATGTAATATGAAAAGTAGAGGCATTTATGGCTGGATTTTTTCCCAGACAGACCTCGTATACTAGGAGTTTTACATTATTTCTAATCCTCACAACAGCCCAAAGTAGATAGCATTATAGCCTCAGTTTGTAAATGACAAAATTGAGGCTCAGAGAAGTGATTTCCCCCAAATCACTCAGCCCTAACTGGTAGAGCTGGACATCAATTCCAGTTGTCCTGACTCCAAAGGCCATGCCCTTCCAGTCCTCCTCACTGCCTCCCTAGGAAGCACAGAGCATGGGGGACACAGAAAAAGTGGGCAATACACCCTTGTGGCACACTATTCTGGGGACAACCTCTCCCTTTCTCTCAGTTTTGAGCAACAATTCCATCAGCTTTGCCCACCAGGCCCTTCAGGACCACATCTGAGACCTGCTCCCTAGGGAAAAACCTCCATTTAGAAACGTCCCCTTCCTGGGGCCCCACATCTGTCCACCCTCAGAGGAGCATTTCTGTTCCCAGTGCCAGGCCCACCTACTCTGTCCTTCCAGGCCTAGATGATCTTTGTACAAGTAAATCTTCTATAAACCCTCTACTACAGCCTATTACTTAGATGTTGCTATATATTTTCTAAGCCAGTCAGAGTCCCCCTTGGTCTACCATGCCTGCCCAGACAACTAAAACCAGACCTAGGCCATCAGTGCATGAGACGGAAGGCCAGGGGCTGGGAGGAAGCGTTTCTGCCTCAACTCTGAGACCCTTCAACAGTCAGTAACAGATACCATCTCTGCTGCCCTGGTGCCCTTGGCCCTGGCTTAGACACACTGAGAGATTTGTAGAAAGAATTCTCACCAGCTTTATGTAACCTGTCTTCTCCCTTCCTTACCTACCTTCTCCCTGAGTGAGCTCCACCTCACCTCTGGTTCCCTGAACACACGTGTACTGTTGGCTAGTGCTAGCTCTGAACTTGTTGCTGAGCTCCCACAACTATCTTTTACCATCTCTTGATGAAAAAACGTAACTCAAATTCAACAGTCTTGAAATGAATTCATCACATTCCCCACCCCTTGCTCCATCAAAGCTTCTTAGGTCCCCATTGCCTACTTAGTGCTTTGACCTGAGAAGCTCAGTATTGTTTCTGGCTTTTTCTTCCCAACAAAGCAAGCACTCAATAATTGTGGAATGAATTACTGAATGAATGTGCCCCATCATGAATCACACATATTCATCAGACTTATTCATAATGATCCAGCCTCTTCTTTTCATATTCAAACAACTTGACATAAAAGAAAGCCCAGAATCTTTTTACCTTAAAGGAGCAATCATTTCTCTCTTAGACCTTTCATCTTAACACTGAAGAGACTATATTTTTACAAAGTGCATTCAATGTAGGGGTCTGCTTTATATTCTTCTTTTAACATATCATACAAATATACTACAGTCTGCCTTATACTAATTTTAATGACTTTTAATGACTGCAGATTTATTTATAATGTAGCTACATAATAGCTTACTTAGCTAGCCCTGGATTTTGAACACTTGGATTATTTCCAGGTTTTTATTGTTCATTCCTTTATTAATTTAACAAAATAAATTACATCATTTGCTTGTGTGCACATAAACTATCATTGGAGGGGGAGGGGTGTTGAGTTGTAAGAAGCCAGGAGTGGGAAGGAGATTTTTCACTAAATTCTCTATCATCCCCTTGAATTTTGAATTATATGAATGTTCTGACTGCTCAACATATATGTACCAAAAGCTTACTAAGCATTGCCCTGGAAGCTGAGTGTAGAGGTGGGGTCCACACTCCCAAATTAACTCCCTGATATGGGCTCTCCCAAAAGTATGTATAATGTGCCTTGGGAACCCAGAGGAGGCAGCACAGTAGAGAGTCTCAGGGAATGACATTTTTACTGAACCTTGAAGCCTGGGTAGGAGTTGGTCAGGCTGGTAAGGGGCCACCATGGGCAGAGGCCCAGAGTAAAAAAGGATACTTCCCATTTGGGGAAAGAGGTTGTATCTGGTGTGGGGTGAAAGTGATACAAAAATGAGATTTTCAAGGAAGTCAGAAATCAGTGTAGACATGGCTATGGATGCCAGGCTCTGGGGTATGAACTCGATCCCAGAGGCATTGGGAAACTTTGGAGGGTTTGAAATAAGGCAGATGCTAAGAGCTTTGTGTGACTGTGATCCTCTAGAAGCAAGATGGAGACCAGAGGAAAGGAGACCAGCAGGAAACACCCTGCTGATGTCCAGGAGACAATGGCAAGGGCCTAAACTAGGGGACCAGTTTTTCTGGTCTGCCCCAAACCATCCTTGTTTTAGCATCGACAGTTCCATGTGCTGGGCAACCACTCAGTCCCTGACAAACAGAGATGATTGGTCACCCTAGCCTGCCCTGAGAAGTGATCCAGTGACTTCCAGGAGACTTTGAAATACCCCCCAGTTGCGCCCTACCCTCCACCTACACAGGTCCCTCCTCAAACCATCACTCCTGGGTCTTCTTTCACTTGAGTCTAGACTCGCTGACCTGCAGACATAAAGCAATTTGTAAGAAAAACATCCCCACTTACCAATTCCCAGCCTTCTTTCCTACTCCCTTCCGTGAAACTGAGGTTCTAGTCAAAGTAAAGTAGTTCATGTACCAAAGCAAACCTTTAGACTTTTGTGTCCACTGGGTCACTACAGGAAAGATCATGTTCCCTATTTCTTTGCCCATGGGATACCAATGCAAACACTACTTCCCTACAGCTCAATACAAGTGCCAAACACTGCCCAAGGAGCTTTTCAACAGCACCTCTAATCCTCACGGCAACTAAATATGATTAGTTCCTTTTCCCAGATGAGAAAACCAAGGTCACATCGCTACTAGTCTTCTCCTCGATCTGTTTTGGAATTCTCTGATGGCCCCAATCCTTGTATTAATGGTGTATGCACTTCTTTTGCTGTCTACCTGCCCCTTGACCCACAACACACACAATTGTCAACCTAGAACAATACCAGTTTTATAATAGGATCTCAATAACAATTTGGTGAATGAAGGGGCTATACATGTACCTTCTTTTGTACCTCAGCCTGGTGCCTGGCATAAAATAGATTCTCTACAAATGCTTTTAATTGAGCTATAACTGCATGACCTAACCAAATAAGAGTACAACAGAGGAGGTAAGATTAGAAGAAAACCCATTATGGCAAATGCTCAGCTACCCAAAGCTTTCTGTAAATGGGTCATTCCAAAGGCTGAGGGTGAACCTTTAAATTCAGAAAAAGGAATCCTGGGACTATTTCTTCCTCGGGGGTACCCTTACATCCACCATTCCTGAGCTCCTGGGTTCCCTTGATCTTCTATTCCTTCCTTTCTAATATTTTCCGGTGTTCCAGAAAAATACTTTTTAGCTTTCCAGCTTATCCTAGACACCCATTCCTTCTGGTTTTATGAACTGATTGCAGTCTTTCCTGGACTCCCTTCTGAGCCTTTTGTGCCTAGTCCATTTCTCTTCACTGTAGCACCCCCACTTCCATAAAGCTCTCCCTGATGTCCAGCTAGTAGGCATTCTCTCCTGAGCACCCCATAGTACCCCATATAGGTGTCTGGGATTATGTTTACCTTGCACACTGGACTGTTTCTTAAGGGTTAGAATCCTGTGAGCCTTAAATTTCTGGGAGTGAAATTGGCAGGCCTTTTGTGCTTTTTGGCTACCTTTCCTTTGGCACTGCTTACTGCGAGGCAGCTCAGCTTTTGCTCGTAGGTTGGTTGAATTGTAATTGGGAAATCATGAGTACTGGCTGTTCAGGGTTTGTCTGCTGGCCTACTTCTCTTCTTCTTTCTCTGTCTACATTCCTTAGTATTTACACTTGTCCATTCAGCTCAAGAGAACTTCAGCTCAGACAGCATGCTCTCTTGTGGGAGGAGAAAGGGGTGGCCAATCAGGGTGTTGGCCCAGCCCTGCCAGTCCATCTTGCTTGAGGAACCAAGAACCAAGAGACCAGATCTTCATTTCTTCCACAAGCATTTACTTGAGTGCCTACTCTGTATCAGACCCTGAGCTGCACATTAGTAAGACAGACATGAAAGTTGCTATGACTTTGCCTTCCCTCTGGCACAATGTGTGACCTTGGGTCCTTTCTAGGCCTCTTCCATTGACCAATCTGAAAGTGAAAGAGGTAGACACCTGATCTGTAAGGGGACTTGGAGCTCTAGACATTGTGGATCTTAAGTATCCTGGATATGCCAGCTCACATCTGTGCTTGCTTTCACAAGGACCAGGCCTGCCTCTCTTACCTCATACCCTCCTCTTCTCCCCAATGCATCTCACCCTGTAATGAATTATGTCCATCTTGTCCCCCACTGAATCCTCAGCACCTATAAGAGTGCATGGTAAACAGTAGTCATTCAGTAGATAATTAAAGACAAAAATTAATCCAGGGGTCTGGGACCTGGGGACCATCTTCAGTTTTGCAAAGGCTGCTATGCAGAAGCAAGTCTCTTACCCTGAAACCTAATAGATGTTCAATAGATAACAGGAAACACAAAATGTGTACCTGTTGTGTACCAAGCCCTCTGCCAAGCCCTTTACATTCATTCAGCCAGTTAATTTTCAGAACAAAACTATGAAGTAGATACAATCATTATCACCATTTTACAGATGGGGAAAACCGAGGTACAGACATTTACAAACTTGTAAGTGGCAGAGCTGAAGTTTGAACCACAGCTATCTGGCTCTAAAGTCCATGCCCCTAACCATTCTACTGCCTTCCAATGATGATTGCTCAAATTGAGATCTAGAGAGATGGAGCAATTTCCAAAGGTGTCACGGGAAGAACATGGTGGGGCATGTTGCTCTCAGAGGTCCTACTTGAGGCCTAAGCCATTCTGTTTTCTTGCATTAATTTATCAGAGAATCCTCACACACACACACACACACAGAGAGAGAGAGAGAGAGAGAGAGAGAGAGAGCTAGAACCACCCCAAGGCCATTTTTGCCTCATTGCAATTGAGCACACATAGACAAAGGATGTATACGTATTAGGGAGATTAGATAAAAGAATCTAAAACCTGATGTGTGTATGTGTGTGTGTATGTGTGTGTGTGTGTGTGTGTGTGTGTGTGTGTGTGTGTAGGAAGTTGGGGTGGGGCAGAGAAACAGGGAAGATTGGAGGAAAGGTTAGGTCAACCCTAAAACCTCCAGCAGCTAAAGAGACTCAGGGATAGGAGATTAGAGCAAAGCACTTACAAGCAGCTCAGCTTTAGGGGTGCTGGCCTTCTGTTTGGGCTTCTTGCCACAGCAGAGCAGCACCACAGTCATGGCCTTCCTCTCCCAACTAGATCTTCAGGAGACCCTCCAAACCCTGTCTGTTTTGCAGTGGATCCCAGTCTACGTAATTTTAGGTGAGTAATCCCCAGGAGCTGAAGAGTACATGGGAACAGGCCAACAAAGAGGCCAGGAATCCCCACATGAGGAGGGGTCTGAAGAGGTCATTTGGTTGGTCCCCTCTGTTGTGAAAGGACTGTGGCTCCTCACCCAAGAGATGACTGCTATTGAGTTCACTAGATTTTTCTCCTGCCAACTGAGGGGTGTGAGGCTGTGGTTGTTCTGGTTTAAGGATCACCCTCGCCTTCTCAGGACTGCTCCTCTAGTTCAGAGTAATATTCGGGGATTGGAATAGAGGCAGTGGTGGCTTGCAGAGTTAGTGTTATTAGGTAGTTGTAAAGTGATTTTCCAGTATAAAGTAATGGTAAGAGAATTCTAGAAAATCTGAGGGCTGCCTGAATGACTCACTAGACAGAATTTCAAGAAAAGGCCAGTTGTTCAAGGGACTCAAGTCATGGCAATCATCAGTACTGGGTAATTGTGCTGACAGCTCTAAGCTTTTCCCAACCATGAACCAGGGCTTTGTGGACAGCCAGTTACAGGGGCAGTCTTGGAAACTGGACTGGGAGAAATGTCATCCTGAGGATGAAATGTGTAGGAGGCAGCCTATTTCAATCCATGGAGGCTGCAGGACCCCTTAGAGCAGAGGTTCTTAACCAGGGCCCTGTGGACCTCAAATTTGGGTTTGTGGGTAGACAACTTTGAATTTGGGTAGAAAAAAGTTACCTCTTTATTTTCACTAATTTGAAATGGAAATGATGAGTGTAAGCAACAAACCACAGAAGTGTTAGCAGTATCTGTGAATTTGTCGGTAATAGAAATGACAGAGATTTGCATATCACTTGCCAGTTGTTGCAGGCATCTTGACATTTCATTCATGCTTATGACTACTTCAAAATTCTTACAGTTATCAAACTACTATTAAGTCTGGTTATTTAAGTCATAAATCAAGAAGTCCATGTTACTAGATCACATTTTTGTAATGTTTTGAAAACTGTGTTTTAATATGATGACTTGCCTTGGTTAGTCTGTATTTTGTTTCATGAATTTAAAAATATTCAGAGAAGGGTCCAAAAAATGGGTGCTCAAATATCTCTGGGAGACCCTGTTCCCCATTCTTTTGGATATATACCCAAAAGTGGAATTGCTAGGTCATATGGTAATTCTATTTTAAAAGTTTTTGATGAACTGCCATACTGGTTTCCATAGCAGCTGCACCATTTTGATTCTCACCAACAGTGCACAGGAGTTCCAATGTATCCACATCTTTGCCCACACATCTTTATTTTCTATTTGTTATGGTAGCCATCCTGATGGATATGAGATGATATCTCCTTGTGATTTTAATTTTCATTTTCCTAATGATTAGTGATGTTTGTCATCTTTTCATATGCTTGCTGGCCATTTATCTTGACTACCTTTCAGTTGGTTATCTTTATCATTCCATTTGTCTTCCTCTACTAGTTTAGGTGTTATACATTTTGTTTCTATTCTTTCAGTGATTATGCTAGAAATTACAACATGAATCCTGTGTGTTGGAGGTTACCGAGGTAGCTATAGCATCTAACAGTTGTGATGCTCACAGAGGTGCCTAAGATATTCAAATCTGTTCAATAGTTACAGGGAAAATACTGATTATAAGATCTTGGCTGTCCTTGCTGAGACTACAACAATGAAACAAGTATGGATTCGTTTCTTTCTAGTAACAAAGGTAAACCAATTATTCATTTCCCCATTGTACACACCTTATGTATCAGGGCTGGACATATACACAACTCATTACAATATAAGACAGACTGGTAAGTGAAAGAGCCACAGCAAAGTGATATTAGGGTTTCAGAGAGAGAAAATTATTACACCAAGTTGAGAGAACCAGGTAAGGTAGAAAAGGGAAGCAGTGTGGCATGGCAAGCAGAATATGCATTCTAGATTTCATCAGACTTGGATAACCATTAGCTATGTGACTTCAGACAAGTACTGTAATCCTTTTAAACCTCAGTATCTCCAACCTCTCAACCTGGTCCACAGTAAATGCTCCATACAAAAAATAAAGTGTTCCTTCCTTCCTTCCTTTCATCCTTCATTCCTTTCTTCCTTCCTTGCTTCCTTCCTTCTTTCCTGGCTTCATCTCCTATTCCATGGCAACTGCAAGTTCCCTGTACTTTTAAAGATTATGGTGTTATTCATGGACATTGGACTCCTCCATCTCCAGATCTTTCTTTAAGTTATTCCTTGTGCATGGAAGGCTCTTCCTTCAATAACCTGTCTGTCAAAATCCTACTCTTCTTCCAAAATTCAACTTAAATCACACCTTCTATGAGAAGCCTTTCTAAGTTCCCGAATGGTAAGAAATGATCTTCTCCTTGGGTTCCCTTAGAATGACATTTGAACGCTACCTATGTAGTTCTCACCCTCTGGGATGTATCCATCATTTATGGTAGTTGTCTTCCCCACTACACTATGAATTTCTGGAAGGCAAGAATTTTATTTTCTATATATATTAATATGAGTTAAAACATACAAAGTGTTCAAGATAGTTCTGGGCACATAATAAAAACTCAAGAAATGCTACATACTTTTCCCTGCTAAAGCTTGGAGTGAAGATACATGAAGTCTAACAATAAAATCAAGTTGACAATGCACTGTAGAATTTGTGTGCCTGAAACCTATGTAATCCTTGCTAACAGATGTCACTCCAATAAGTCTAACAATAAAAATGAATTTTAAAAAATTACAAAAACAACCGCTACTGGGCAGATGCGGGAAGATGCCACTTTTGTTTGAATGTGTATATATAATCCCAGATGCACAATAAAGTGGCTTGCTTGCTGGAAAAAAAAAGATACTGCCTCAGTTTCTTCATATGTAAAATGGGAATGATAAACTTATCTACCTCTCAAGGTCATGAGAAGATTAAATGAGGTCATGTACATGAAATGCTGAACAGTGTTCTTCTTAATAATACATATTGGATACATGGTATCAATGACCATACTTACATTATTTTCATGGTTTTCATATTTGCTCTCTTCATCCTCTCCTTTCAGTCCTCCATCCTGTCCCCATGGCTTCTAGCATAGAGATTTCACATCAGGTGTACTTATTCAATGTTTGCTGAATTATTACATTACCTTTTACTCCCATAAGTTCTTATATGTATAGTTAATTTAGTTTCAATAAGTAACCACAAAGCCATAGAAGTTCATTTTTGACAAACCAGTCATGTTCTTGGATTTCTAAAGGCTTTGAGGCAACTGATTAGGATGCTGGGTTTTCTCTTTACACTGGAAACAACTGGGCCTATAGCCTTGTATACATATGCACACACTGGAACCTCAGAAAGCCTTTCCTTGTTTGGAATAAGGGCATTAGTGGTTTCTCCTCCTGTTATCTTTCACCTGCCACTTGAAGAATTTTGAAATCAAACTTCTGCCTGTGTTATAATTTAGTGTAACAAATTTTATCATAAGTCATCTCCCTGTGCTTGGCACTGTGCTAAAGTTTGTATAGAAGAAGCTTACTGTCGAGTAGGGCAAGGGCAAGACATGTGAGATACTAACTACATGAGCAACAAAATAAAATAGGGCCAAATAGAAGCATAAGTAATAGGCTGTGGGTGTGTGGAGGAGGAAGCCCTTAATTTTGACCAGGGAATCAGCAAAGATAGCATCAAAGAGTTACCATGTGAGCTAAGCCTTGAATGTTGAGAGAATTTTGATAGGCAGAAAATTGGGGAGAGTACACTCAGAATGAGGAACAACAGCATCACCAAAGGTATAAAGATGTGACATTGCATAGTAGGTTGAAGGAATAGGGAATAAAATAAGGTGATTAAGCCGTTGTTTCCCATGCTTCAGCCATTTGCATCTAAACTTCTGGTTCTTTCCATGGCTGAGTACCATTCATGCTATTATTACTTAATATTTTTCCCAAATTGACTCATTTTTGTAACCTAAATTGTATTTGTATTCTGTTCATTGTATTTTTTTTTAATTCATTTTTATTGTTAGACTTATTGGGGTGACATCTGTTAGCAAGGATTACATAGGTTTCAGGCATACAATTCCACAGTGCATTGTCAACTGAAAACGTTATATCACCACCATGAATTCACTTTCATTCACTAAAATAACTTACCTTCCATATACTACCTCAGGTCATCAGGTGTCTTATAGTTGTATGGGACCATAATTTGAGAAATATTAACACTGAGTAGTGGTATTAGTGCAGGTACTGAGAGATGAAGCTAGAAAGATGTATGGTACTAGTCCATGAAGAGCCGTAGACCAGGCTAACATGTTCAGACTTCATTCTGTCAGCAATGGGAAAACATTGAATGTTTTAGAGGAGGCAAACAACATTATGACTATGCTTTTAAAAACTATCTGGCAGCAGCATATACAATAGACTGGAGAGGAAGAGACCAGCAGGCAAAGAGCAGACATGCAACTGCATGCCAGACCAGGGGAGATCAAGTCCTGGACCAAAGAAGTAGCAATGGAGGCGGAAGCAGGAGGATCAATTGGAGAGATATTTTTGGAAAGAGAGAGAACTCAACAATAGCTCCAAAATATTGAAACTGTGACATTGCTTCTTCAGCCTGAAAGATGGAAAGGAACTAGCCAGGCAAAGATCCAAGAAAAGAATGTTCTAGGTAAAAGGGACAACATGCATAGAAACTCAGAGGCTAGGACAACATGCATTCAGCAGGCCTAGATGGTTTCAATGGCAAATTCTATCAAACACTTTTAAGAATATATCACAGATCCTACACAATCTTTTCCTTAAAAATAGATGAGGAAGGAACACTTGCCAACTCATTTATGAGACTGGACTCTCATACCAAAGCCAGATAAAAACAGTTTCAAAACAAAACAAAACAAAACAAAACTACAAACCAGTATTCCTCATGAAAAAAAATGCAAAAATCCTCAACAAAATACTAGCAAAATGAATCCAGCAACATCTTACAAAGCACAAGATACCACAACCAAGTGTGCTTTATCCCAGGAATGCAAGTGTAAATATTAATATTTGAAAATCAATCAATGTAAACTACTATATTAACCATCCAAGGAAGAAAAAGCACACGATCATCTCAATTGATGTTGAAAAAGCATTTAACAAACATTCACTTCCGTCATGTTAAAACCATTCACCTCTCAACAAACTAGGAATAGAAGGAAGCTTCCTCAACTTGATAGAGCCATTTACAAAATCAAACAAATGAAGAATCAAAAAACACCCCAGCTAATAATTATACTAATTGTGAAAGACTGAAAGCTTTCTCCCTAAGAATGGAAGCAAAACAAGGATGGCCACTCTCATCATTTGTATTCAACCTCATACTAAAAGTCCTAGCAAGGGCAATAAAGACAAGAAGAAAAAAAGAGAAATAAAACCTTTACAGATTGAAAAATAAGATGTAAAACTGTCCTGATCCACAGATGACATGATTGTACAGAAAATCACAATGAATTTATTAAAAACAAAAAGACCTTTAAGAATTAACAGAAGAGGTTAGAAAAGTAACAGGATACAAGATCACACATAAAAATCAACCACCTTTCTATATACTAGCAGAGAAAATTGAAAATAGAAATTTATAAAGCAATACCATTTCAATACCTCCAAAGAATGAAATACATGTGAATAGATTTAACAAAATCTTTACAGTATCTGTAGGCTGAAAACTACAAAATGCTAATGAATAAAATTAAAGACTTAAAGTTACAGATATACTGTGTTTATGGATTGGAAGATTCAACATAGTAAAGATGTCAGTTTTCCCCAAATTGGTCTATAAATGTAATGCAATTCAAATAAAAATCCCAGCAAAGTATATTAAATAAGAGTTTTGCATAAATATTAAATTTCCCAAATTTGATCATAGCCCTGTGGGTGCTATAAGGAAGAGAATGTCTTTGTTTTTTAGAAAATATACACTTAGGTATTTAGAGGCAAATGATTGTACTCTCTTCAATGTACTCTCAAGTACAAACATACATATATGTTTATATATGTTTAAAGATAAATCAAATGTAAAATGTTAACAATTGGTAGATCTAGTTGAAGGTTGTATGGGATTTTATTAAAATATTCTTGCAAATTTTCTATTAATCTAAATTTTTTTTCAAAATAAAAAGTTTAATTTAAAAACTTCTATTAGGAATTTTTATAGACATAGACAACCTGATTATAAAATTTATATAGGAAACAAGGAACTACAAAAAAAGTTGGAGGAATCACACCATCTGATTTTAAGACTTAGTATAAAACTACAGGAATCAGGACAGGGATGTATGGGTGAAGGAGAGACATAGTGACCAATAGAATAGAATAGAGAACCCAGAAATAGATCCACACAAATATGGTCAATTGATTTTTGACAAAGATGCAAAGCAATTCAATGGAGGAAGAATAATCTTTTCAACAAATGATGTTGGATCAATTGAGTATCTACATGTAGTAAATAAGCCATGACCAAACCTTCAAATTTTATTAAGAAATTAACTCAAAATGGATCTCAGATGTAAATATAAACACAGAACTGTAAAACGGATAGTAAAAAACTTTGAAGAAACCCATCATGACCTGAGATTTGACATCAAAAGCACAATCTGTTAAAAAAATGATAATTTGGATTTCAGCAAAATTAAAAGCTCTTGCTCTAAGAAAGACCCTATTGAAAGAATGAAAAGATAAACACAGACCAGGAGAAATGTTTGAAAGCACATATCCAACAAAGGACTTGTATCCAGAATATATAAAGAACTCTCAAAACTGAACAACAACAACAAAAAAAACAAAAACTACTACTTCCCACCCTTGGATCAGCCTGTTTCACTTCTCTGAGTGTACTTTAACTTTTAACTTTTCCATAATAAACTTTTTAAAATGTTTTTATATTTTCAAAACAAAACAACAACAAAACTCAACAATAAGAAAACAAACAAGCCAATGGAAAAATGGGCCAAACATCTGAACAGATACTTCACTAAAATGGACATACAGAAGGCAGATAAGCACATGAAAATTTGTTAAGCATCATTAGGTATTAGGGAAATGCAAATTAAAATTATGACAAGATACCACACTACACATCTAGTTGGCCATTTTCAGTACAAACTAAATTAGGTGCTTTCCTTATGTGAATTTTCTCCATGGTGATCCACTCCAAGATTCCTCACTTGAACATGCACAAGATGTTGGAAACATTCCCTAGTGTCAAGGCCATAATATCTAAGGGATGGTCATGTACACATACACACAAATGGTTGTTCTTCGTCATTCTTGCCTCAGATTCCCATGCTTTTTGTCACGGAATTGCTTGTTCCATGAAAGTTAGCTCTTCCATGTTTGGCCTCTGTTTCTCCTAGTTCTTTAAATCACACTTCTGTCATCCTGAGTGACATCAGTGACATTCAAACAGGCTGGGTCTGGCAGGCTTGCCCTCAAAGGACACTTGATCTCCTGGAGTGCCATACCTGCAGTTCAAATAGACTCCACAAGGGGGATAGGGTTTATTAAGGTATGGCTCTTGATAGAAAGCCTTTAGGACCTGTGGATAAGTGGAAGAGATGGGATACAAGGCATACAATTACCATATTATGCTAGTTATAGTGTGCTCCCACATAAAATGTGCACCCACGTTTTTGGCCTAAACTTTCAGGGAAAATAACCTTTCGTTTTAATTTTTTATTTCAAATTTTTATTTGTGTATATTTAGGTACTTGCTTTTTGTATTATAAAGGAATTTTAGCATTTATTTTATAATATATTATGGTACAAGAAATTCTATGTAACAAGTAATTACAAAACACAACAACAGATACAAGTTACAAGAAATTTTATGTATAAAAAAAAAAAAAATATATATATATATATATATATATATATATATATATACTGAGTACCATATTCCAAGGTAACGTTATTGAATTCTAGAGTTACAATTTTAACTCACAAACATAAATAAAAGAATTAAAAACATTTATATAGATACGGAATTAGTACTACCCATGTATAATGCACTTACTTTTCCCTTACAAATTTAGGCAAAACACTGTGTATTATGTACTGCAAAACATGGTAATCCATCTATGCTTTTAAAATAACAACTTATTTAAATGACATAAATGCCAATTCAACACAAATCATTTAAGTTGACCTATTCTTGAAAAGAGAAAACATTTATTTATCTTTCAGTCAGTCTACAGGTATTTGTTAAACACCTACTGTGTACAAGGCACTATTCTAATTACCTTTAATTAGTAATTATTCTAATTTAACTTTATCTGAGTTTTCTTCTGAAGCTTACATGCCAAATTGACTCTCATCTTTTATGAGGGCCGGAGGTAGCAGGACTTCCATCCATGGCAGGCTCCCCATACAATTCCTCTCACCACTATGTCTCAGCATGCTTATAATAACCATCTCAGTCAGTTCTTATGAGTGGAATTCAGCCCATCACTATGGTTTCTTCTACTCCATAACAAGACTTTTCAAGGAAATGCTCATTCTGTCTTTTTCCTGTTATTTTTATCAATGTCCAAAATGTGGGAAACAAACCTGCTAGTAGATAACTCTTGAGTTTCTTCTCTTTCTCTGAAATGTTATCTACCATGCTATGGTTACCTGGTCAAAGAAGTCATTCCCTTAGCTGGGTCTCTATTAACTCACAGTATGTATTCTTAGGCCCTCTCTCATAAATGCTGATTTTAAAATGGAATTCAATTCCTACCACTATAAGATGCATCAAATTTGCATTTCATAGCCTGCTGTGACCCTTTGCTAGAGAGATCATTTTTTTCTGCTTATGAACCTTTGAGACACTTTGAATGGGCAAAATTGAATGCAGTCAAGCAGTTTCTAATATGTGTTTTCCTCTCAGCATCAAACAGCCTGTACACTGCAGGCAGCCCCTCTTCACTGGAATGTGCTGACTTAGAAGTTCCACAAAGGAAGGAAGGTCAAGCTTTTAGAAGGAACTTCTGAGGTCCCAGAATGGGGATACCAGCCACTGGCCCAAGGTGCTGTTCTTTCCACTTACGAAGTATTGCTGTCTTTTGACCCTAGTTGAGGGTCTGTCCTGAAAATGTCATGGTTCTGTTGTTTCCTCAGTTAAGATCTCAGCCATCAAGGAGGGCCAGATTCAGGGACTCATCAGTCAGCCTGGACCACAGCAAAGCTAGCTGATGGTGGAGGAAGAAAAAGAAATGGGTCTCGCACCAGCCTTGATCTGCTCCTTCAGTATAGAGCAGAGATCAGGGTTATGATAGATGTATTAAACTTGAAGAGAACTAAAGGGCATGAACCCTTTGTGTCCCCTCAGGAGCTATTCCTATTGTCCTTATACCCTACTTTCTGGTGTTCACTAAGTTCTGGATTTTGTCTGTGCTCGCCTTAGCCTGGCTTGCCTATGATTGGCACACCCATAATCAAGGTAAGAGGCACGGGAAGAGTGCTGGTCCCTGTATGTGCCAAGGATGGAACCACAGGGAGAGGGAGGTGGAGGGAAAGAGTAGAAGAGGCAGAGGGAGAAGTGGTGGGGAGAGGAAAGAAAGAGTCAGGGAAAGGAGAGGAGGGATGGTGGAGAGAGGGAGAGAAAGGGAGATGCAAAGCGGGGGTAGGGAGAAGGGGAGGGAGAGGGGGAGCAAAGCTCAGCAAGGAACAGAGGTCTCTGCCAGCCTGCCCAGAAAGAATGAAAAGGTTGAGGTTTTTGGACAGGTGCCTAGCCTCACACTGTTTCCCTTTCATATTTCTGGCTGGCTCCAGAGGAGCAGGGGATTCCTGTGTCTTCTTGGGGGTTAGAATCAGGGATGGCACCTACAACTCTATGCCCTAGAAATACAGAAGTATGAGAAGGGGTCCCCTTCTATGACCTGAGGGCTATTGGAAGAACCCTCCACCTCTGGGAAGGGCAGAATTGACAATATCTCACTCTTCTTCCCTTTTCTTTTATACCCACAGGTGGTAGGCGTTCAGCTTGGGTACGAAACTGGACTCTCTGGAAGTATTTCCAGAATTACTTCCCAGTAAAGGTGACTACCCCTTCTTCTGGTGCACCAGGCCCCTGTTGTTCAGACTCTCCCTCCCCACTCAGCTTTATGTTTTCAAAGGCTTTGGTAGTGAGGGTCAAGATCCAGAGACATAATGCAGAGTAGGGGCCCAAAACGGCCGGGCAGGTGAGGAGATGGATGGATAGCAGCTTTTCCTTAGGGTAACAAACCCAGGACATCCTCTCTGAGCACCATAACCCCTGGCAACCCTATGAAAATGATGACATCCCAGTAAATAGGAACATGGGGCTCCCCAAGGGAAATGCAGGCTACTTGCTGGGATCTGAGTCCACACGCCCTCACTTCTTTCTTCCTGTCCACTGTTCTGACTTCATCTCCCTCTAACAGTTGGTGAAGACTCATGACCTCTCTCCCAAATACAACTATATCATTGCCAACCACCCCCATGGCATTGTCTCTTTTGGTGTTTTCATCAACTTTGCCACTGAGGCCACTGGCTTTGCTCGGATTTTCCCGGACATCACTCCTTTTTTAGGGACCTTGGAAGGGATCTTCTGGATCCCAATTGTGCGAGAATATGTAATGTCAATGGGTGAGTATGAGAAATCATTCTGTTCTCTGACCTACCTTGGGGCTTCAGCCCCAGTAAGTCCTGACAGTCAGTCCAATTGTCATTCCTGCTGGAGGAGGACAGAGTAGAAAATGAGTCCAGAACAAACTGGACCAGTAATAGGAGTATGTGGCTAAGCATCAGGTTCTGTCCAAGATGTGGGAGGCAGGGTTTGGTTAGGCAGCAGGATAAGTTACAGGCATTCATAAGAGTTGCCAGGAATATGCTCCAAGGAGGAAGCAGAAGTCTGGAGTTCAAGATCAAAGCCAAAGTGGAAAGCAGAAGACAAAAGTCAAATATCAACCCAAATATAGTAGAAATTAGGCATGAATGGGGCAGCTCAGATGAACTTTACCAGACTGTTTCTGGGATGTCAGTTGGCTTCTTTTGTCCAGTCCTTTATATAGCAGCTCTCATCCCAGGGCATCTTAAAGACATTTTAAAGTCTTTCATACTAGCTGGTACCCTCTTGGTACACGACCTTCATCTCCTGGCAACCCCTTCAACCTTGCATAAGACGTCAAGGGATAAAGGATAAACAACCATCAGAATCCAGGACAACCTCCCCATGCCAGGCTTCAAGCCTGGGTGCTGTGACAAATGTCTTTTTTCTGGATGAATATTCATCCTTGTGGTCACCAGAAAACAACAGAAACCACATATTAAAAGGTAAGATATATTTATCTGGAGGGGCCAGATGGGACAGTAATGATAGATGGTGGTTCTGCTCCCCTCTGAGGTTAGCATGAACATGAATCAGTGGTCTTTCACAATGACTGAGCCCTGGAGGCAATTTCTGTCATCCCAAGAGAGAATAGAAGGTAAGTGGACGGCAAAGAAGGGAGGCAGAAGTGAAGAAAGACTGAGACCGTTGTTAAACAACAGGGTGTCATCCTCATTCCATGGTCTATCTATATTTCAATTTGGCCTGGGTCTGCCTATGGCTTACCTTCATCAGGGTGCTCTGTGGAGGAAGCAGGTTGATGGTGGCTAGTCCTGATCAACCCTGAGGAGAGAACTCTGGTGATTCTCCAGTACTGTCAGCCTGGGGAGAGAGTAGAGAGGGAAAGATGGGCTTAATTAAATACTATTGAGCAAAGAGGAAATAGGCAGAGGAACTCAATGTCACCCAAGTGTAGTAGAATGGGCCCCCAAGGCAAGTAGTTGACCCTAAGGACCAACTTCAGACTATGGGTAACCCAGGATATGTAAACTACAATAGTGAGAAAACAGGAGAACTGTCTCCATCATTAAGAGCCCAGAGGAGCCCCTTACTCCATTTTCAATTACCAACTTTATTATGCAACTTCATTCTTTGGTTTCACAGGTGTGTGCCCAGTGAGTGAGTTGGCCTTGAAGTATTTGCTGACCCAGAAAGGCTCAGGCAATGCCGTGGTTATTGTAGTGGGTGGAGCTACTGAATCCCTGTTGTGCCGGCCAGGAGCTTCTACCATCTTCCTTAAAGAGCGTAAAGGTTTTGTGAAGTTGGCACTGAAGACAGGGTGGGTCCCTAGGTTCTGATGCCCTGGGTCCTCTGTAGTACCTCTCCAGAATGGTGTCCTTCCCTGTAAACCTCTTGGAGGGGGCTTTCTCTTCACTTTGATTAATTCTCTCTACTCCTTCACACTTTACCTTTAAGGTGTTTGGGTCTCCAGACATATTTCAGTGGGTACATTTCTAACTTAAAGTTGGAAAAACAACAGTAGAAGATCTTTATCTTCTGCCTGTTAGCCTGGTAGGCTGAGGGTCTGGAGAAGTATGGACTCACTCCATAACAACCCATTAACTGAGAGGCCCAGAGAACTTTCCCAGAACATGGAAGGGACTGAGCTTGATGCTGTGGACATTGCAAAGATGAATAAGATATGGTTACTACCCACAAAGAGTAGCTAATTTGGTTTGAGAAATAAAATGCATTCATTCAGCAGTTATTAAACATCTACTGTGTGCCAGGCATAGTATTGGTCATTGAGGATATAGAAATAAATAAGACCTGGTCCTCACCTTTAAGGAACTCACTCCAATAGGGAAGACAGACATATGCATATATAATTACAGAATATATCCAGAAGCCTACCACTCTCCACCTCAACTATACCACCACTGGTTTCAACTACTTTCATCTTCCCCATGGATTATTACACTAATATCCTAAGGGCTTTCCCTGCCTCTATCCTTGCCTTCCCCACATCGAAGTGTCTATTCACAACTGTAGCTAGGATGATCCTATTAAATATGAGTCAGATCATGTCACTACTCCAAATCCTCCAATGACTCCCACTTAACTCCAAGTAAAAGCCAAAGTCTTTACAGGAGCCTAAAAGACCCTAATCGATCTTATCTAACCCATGGCCCGCAGGCTGCGAGCAGCCCAGGATGGCTTTAAATGATGCCCAACACAAATTCATAAAATTCCGAAAACATTATGAGATCTGTTTTGTGACCTTTTTTTTTTCACTCATCAGCTATCATTTGTATTAATGTATTTTATATGTGGCCCAAAAATAATTCTTCTTCTTCCAATGTAGCCCAGGGAAGTCAAAAGTTGGACACCTTTGCCTTAAAGAATTTGGTCATTAGCCATTTCTCTGACCTCGTCACCTACTGCTCTCTCCCTTGATCATATCATTATAGCTACACAGGCCTCCTTGCTATCTGTCCAACAGGCTGCATTCTCTTGCCTTGGGAATTTTGCTCTAGCTGTTCCCTATGCTCTAGAGATGTCCCCTCTGCCTGAAACACTGTTCTTTCAAATAATTGCTTGGATCATTCCTTAACCTCTTTTAGGTCTTGCTCAAATATCCTCTTATCAATAAGATCTGTCTTGACCATTCTGCTCTATTTTTCCCATTACACTTATCATCTTATATATCATCAATTTTATTTACTTATATGCCAGTTTTTATTTGTTATTTTTTAATTATCTGTCTTCACTCAGTAAAAGGTAAACTCCAGGGTGATTTTTTTAAAATCCACTGTGTTCATTGATATATCCCCAGGGCTTAAAATATTACCGGCATGTAGAAAGAATCAATAAATATTTGCTGAATGAATGATGTGCTATAATGGAAATATATACAGTGCCAATTGATAGAAATACTTTCACCCAAAGTAGAGGTTTCAAAAGTCGGTGGCATTTGAATTGTGAAATAAAATATTAGTAGGAATTGAATGTCAGACCAAAAGGGAGAAAGAACTGAAGGGACCTACAAAGTATGAGGCACTGGGCCAGTCCATAGGGATCCATAGATGAATGATATAGTTCCCACCTTTGATCAGCTTGACAGACAACTGCGGAGTTAACTAGGTAAGCAGATGACTGTATTAGAGTTAGAATAGTTTTAGTGTAGCAGAAAGATAAGCCTAATCCAGTTCGTTGGGGGAGGAACTGGAGGTAGTCAAAGAAAGTTTATTCAAGGGGATGAAATCAGAGCTGAGTACTGAAGGGCAAACAGAATTAGCCTCGTGAAGACAGAGAAAAAGCATTTCTGGCAGAGGAAGCAGAATATACAAAGACACACAGACAAGAGAACTTCACACACACAATATGGCTAAGCAGATTGCAAGGAAGGGGTGGGGAGAGGAGAAGCTAGTCAGGTGGGCAGGGCTAGAACACAAAAGGCCATGCTAAGCAGTGTGGTAGAAGGTGAGGAGCTCTGGAAGAGTTTTAAAGAGAGGAGTGGCAAGTCCAGATATGCAATTTAGGAAGATCTCTCTGGATGCTGATACAATAAAGGCAGTTAGGTTGCCAGAGATTAGTTTCTCCCCACCACGGGACAATGTGCTGCAGCTCCTCACAAAGGGTTCAGTTGGGAGAGGGTGGGGCATGGCAAGAATGAGTCACAAGGCTAGAGATATTTGGGTGCTTGGGCTCTTGTCCTACAATGGGGATACTGTAGAGGTTTTCCACCTTGATGAGGGTTTTGCGGGGGAAGTTTCCTGGGAGAACTAACACTTCTGCCCTTCTCTTTGCAGAGCACAGCTTGTCCCTTCCTATTCCTTTGGAGAGAATGAGGTTTACAATCAAGAGACCTTCCCTGAGGGCACATGGATACGGTTCTTTCAAAAAACCTTCCAGGATACTTTCAAAAAAATCCTGGGACTAAATTTCTGTACCTTCCATGGCCGGGGCCTCACTCAAAAATCCTGGGGATTTCTACCTTTCAATCTGCCCATTACCACTGTTGGTGAGCTTTTAAGTATCTCTGAACCACACTGGTCCTTGATTCCCCCCACTCAAGTCATAAATCAAGTCCCAGGGCACACAGTTGGGATGGGCAATGGGGATTCTAGTGGGTGTGAATGAAGACAGGGTGGGAAGGACAACTGAACAGATAAGACTTATGGCCATTGACCAGTGGGACAGTGTTCAACAGCTGCCATGAGAGCATCCTTATTCACATACATTCCTTTTGCATATAACAGCTGCTGTGAGAGTATTCTTAGTCACATGGATTCCTTCAGCTCTCTCCTAAGGTTGCTCTCATTCTCTTGAGCATGTATGAGATTAGATATTGGGAGAATATCGGGCAGGATGGGGCTGGAACAGAGGGGAAAATACAAAAGAAGGGGAGGGGACCCAGATATTGAGTTCAAGTATGTGGCTTCCTTTGAGGGATGGGTAATTTGCATTGAGAGGGAACTCTGATGCTTGTCTCTTCTTGCCTATAGTTGGGGAGCCCCTGCCAATCCCCAAGATTAAGAGACCAAACAAGAAGATGGTAGACAAATACCACACACTCTACATCAATGCCGTGCGCAAGCTGTTTGATCAGCACAAAGTTCAGTATGGCCTTCCGGAGACCCAGGAGCTGACAATCTTGTAACAGGAGACTTATCACTAAACCACTAAAGTATTGCAAGATTCAAGTAAGGCCACGCGGAATGAAGAACTTGGGGAGAGGGGAAGCTCTCAGGGATGGAAGAGGAGGCCAACCAAGCCACAAAGTACTTAATGAATCAGCTTTGGGAGAGCAAACCAGAAGAGCCAGGAGTACTTGGCAACAATTCAATTTAACAAGCAGAGTCTTATGAGTCCACAGATCTTTTTTTCCCTTGACTCCAGCCAACTCTTTGATCAGAGGAATGAGAAGCCAAAGAACTCCATGTCCCTTCCTCCCAAGCCTTAGTGATGCCATCACTATTTTGATTTAGGCTTGGAAGCCTTATTGAGAACAGAAGTGGTTTGTTTCTTCCTAAGCCCTTTCCTTTTAATTTGGGGACCACCACAAGATAAGCTGGGGACCTGAACCATGGTTTCCTGATCCAAGCATACAGGATTTCTTCAGTTGTGACATGGTTCTCCAATGGGAAAAACTTTTGCATACAGTTATGGTGTTTCTTTTATAAAAATAAATCTCTAGATAGATAAAACCAAACATAACTATTTCTTATTTACTCTGTGGTTCACTACTGTACTTCCCTCAAACCTGGCTACAGACCTGGTCTGTGGAGAGTCATTTTTCTCTTTTTCATCCACCCTTTATATTGCCCCTGACAGAAAACGTCAGGGAGTGGAATCATAACTGCTGCACAGTATAGGAGACAGGAGCAGAACCGTGGGGAACTGATACACGTACCCACTGAGTAGCCCATCTCTCTTGATCTCACAGAACTACTGGGTCAAAAGGGTGGGAGCCACAAGACCATGCATCAGCTATAAGTATACTTTATGTCATGTAACTACTGTGTACCAGGAACTATGATATCATTTTCACCTTTGTCTCTTAATACTAAAACTATCCTTATAAGATTGCCATCTTCTCTATTTCACAGTAGCTAAAACCCATAGAGGTTAAGTTACTTGCCCAAAGCCACATGTAGTTTTGAACAGAACTAGCATTCCAACCCAGGTCTTATTAATTTCCAATCCAAAGCTCTTTCTAATACACTAACCACCACAACACCCATTCCTCATTTCCTGGAGACCTATTACTAAGCTTCATTTTCCTCAATGACGTCCCATGGCACTCCACTTAAATTAGTTCATTAAGTGTGGGCAAAAATGATATGGATTCTACTCAGAGTAGTTCCAGATTACACCTCAGAAAAAAATAATTCATTAATTTAAAAACATTTTATATCAATAGAATGGAATTAAGAGTCCAAAAGCAAACCCATACATTTATGGTCAATTGCTTTTTGCCAAGCGTGCCAAGACAATTCAATAGAGG
>PVJL010011444.1:22125-42985 GCA_004026885.1 Lyroderma lyra | reverse complement strand
CTGTGGTACATATACACAATGGAATATTACTCAGCTGTAAGAAAAGATGAAACATTGCCATTTGTGACAAAATGGATGGACCTGGAGATCATCATGCTAAGTGAAATAAGCCAGACAGAAAAAACAAAGAACTGCATGATTTCACTCTTATGCAGAATATAAAACTGAAAGCAAAGAAAAAAAGAAATGAACAAAGAAATAATCCATGGACACAATCAATAGTTTAATGTTTTTTGGGGGACAAGTGGGTTAGGGAGGGGAGAAAGGGGAGGGGGTGGGAGGGAAGGGGGGGAAACTAAATATAAGGCAATGGAGAGAGAAGTCACATTAGCTGGTGAACTTATTATACAACAAGTTGACAATGCACTGTAGAATTGTATGCCTGAGACCTATGTAATCCTTGCTAACAGATGTCACCCCAATAAGTCTAACAATGAAAATGAATTAAAAAAAAATAAAGTAGCTATTTATATATACTTTTTGTTTAATAAATTAATTAAATCTTTATTTTGAAGTAATTGCAAATTTACAGAAAATTTGCAAGACTAGCATAAAGAACTTCCATTTATTTTTTACCCAAATTCTCCAATTAACATTTTACCACATTTGCTTTACTATTCTCTCTCTCTCTCTCTCTCTCTCTCTATATATATATATATATATATATATACACACACACACACACACACACACACACACACTATATATATATATATATATATATATATATATATATATATATATATATATATATATATATAGAGAGAGAGAGAGAGAGAGAGAGAGAGTTATATTTGTATATCATATATACATATATAGTACATATGGATTTTTTCCTGAGCCATTTGAGAATGAGTTGCGGATATCATACCCCTTTATTCCAAAATATTTCAGTATGTATTTCCTAAGAACAAGGATATTTTCTTTCCTCTGTTATTAAAATTAAAATATTAACATTGATAAAATATTATCTAATCTTTGGACCTTCTTATTCAAATTTTGTCAATTATCCCAATAATATGTTTTATTAAAAATTGTTCATTTCTGGCCCAGGATTTGATCTAGGATCATGAATACATTTAGTTGTCATGTGTTTTTAATCTCATTTAACTTGGAATATTTTCCTTAGACTTTCTTTGTCTTCCATGAGCTTGGCATTTTGAAAAGTATAGGCCAGTTATTTTAATGAATGTTCTACAGTTTGAGTTTCTCTGGTATTTTCTCATGATTAGATTCAGGTTGTTGATTTTTGGCAGGATTATCACAGAAATGACATTGTGTCTTTCTTGGTGCTTCATCTTAGTGATACTAATTTGGATCACTGGTTAAGGTGGGGTCTACCACTATTAAGCCCTCGTTTTTCCACTTGTATTTAATAAATATTATGAAGGGAGTCACCTAAAGACTATGCAGATATCCTGCTCTTCATCAAAGTTTTCACCCACTAATTTGATCACGCACTTATGGTAATTTTTGCCTGAATCAATTATTATTATAATGAGGGCCAAATATAATTTTCTAACTCCTTAATTCCTTCTTCATTGCTTATTTCAAATTCTTCTATAAGGAAGAGCTTTTTTTTTATTGTTAGACTTATAGGGGTGACATTGGTTAGCAATAGTTACATAGGTTCCAGGTGTACAATTCTACAGTGTGTCATCAACTTATATAATAAGTTCACCACCCAGTGTAAGTTCTCTTTCCATCACCATATATTTAGCTTCTCCTCCCTCCTCTCCCACCTCCTTCCCCTTCTTTCATCCCCTCCACACTTGTCCCCAAATAAACATTGAACTATTGATTGTGTCCATGGATTTGTTTGTTTGTTTGTTTGTTTGTTTGTTTGTTCATTGTTTTTTGTTGCTTTCAGTTTTATATTCTGCATATGAGTAAAGTCATAGTTTTTGGTTTTTTTCTGTCTGGCTTATTTCACTTAGCATGATGATCTCTAGGTCCATCTGTTTTGTTGCAAATGGCAATATTTCATCTTTTCTTATAGCTGAGTAATATTGCATTGTGTATATGTACCACAGCTTCTTTATGAAGTGATCTGTGGCAGAGCACCTTGGTGGTTTCCATGTTTTGGCCACCGTGAACAACGCTACAAGGAACATCGAGGTACATAATTCTTTGTGGACTAAGGTTTTCAAGTTTTTTTGGGTAGATCCCCAGAAGGAGGATTGCTGGGTCATATGGTAACTCCATTCCCAATTTTCTGAGGAATCTCCACCCTGTCCTCCACAGTGGTGGTACCAATTTGCATTCCCACCAACAGTGCGTAAGAGTTCCTTTTTCTCCATGTCCTCTCCAGCACTTGTTATTCCTTGTCTTGTTGGTAATAGCCATTCTAACAGGTGTGAGGTGGGATCTCATTGTGGTTTTGATTTGCATTTCCCTGAGAGCTAATGAGGATGAGCATTTTTTCATATGTCTGTGGGCCATTTGTATTCATGGGAGAAGTGTCTGTTTAGTTCTTCTGCCCACTTTTTAATTGGGTTGTTTGCGTTTTTTTGTTGCTAAGTTATATACTTCTGTTGATGATTATTCTGGACAGGCCACCCTGCCCAAACTTGAACAAAACACCTGTTCAGTTATTACACCCTCAAAGGACATGAAGGCAGTGTCGCCTATGTCTGGTGGGACCCTATTCAATGGTTACATTAGGAGCCTCTGATGACAGCATCAGCAGGTGGGGCATCAGAAGAAGGGAAGTCCTCAGGCTTTTGCACCAGGGCCATCATGACAGGGTGTCCTCACTGTGTCACCTTGAGCAGCTGGTCTCCTGTCCCTCAGATGGTTGGATCTCAGTGTGGGACACAGACATTAGTACAGAGGGGGCCCCTCAGTGTTTAAAAAGATTTTTGTTTTGTTTTGTTTTTTGTCAGAAATGGGAGCAGCCTTTTTTCTAGAATACCAAGCAGATATGGGACACAAAGTCACTAGGGTTGTGACAGTGCAGCAGCACTGCAGGAAATGAAGGCTGGTTGGCTGTGGAAGGGCAGCAACAAGAGCTCCAGCTACTGAGCCCTGTTTTGAGTTCTGGATCCAGGCATGATTCCTCACTCTGTCAATGACAAGGATGTGCATCTCTAAAAACATAGCATTGCCCACATATTAATGGATGTTTCTAGGGAGCTGGTGGTGACCCATGGGACTGACCTCATTGTGAATATCTGGGACATGATGTCTGTGTTCAGTTGCCATTGGGCAACCACATTTTGTCCACATGGATGCTGGAGCAGGGTGTTCTGCACCTTCCCAGTTTAGTCTGCACCCAATATACTGCTTCCCCTAGTGCCACAGTCATTGTCACATGAACAGACAGGAGCAGCTTAAACACAGATCAACATTTTTAAAAGAAAAAATAATGTGAAGGCATGTTTTGGGGCATTTGTGAAACTACCAGTGTGAGTGACTCATCTGGAAAAAGTTTGTCTGCCGTGCTTCTGGTGGAATGGAATTCCTTCGGTGAAACTTCTTCACGAACAGTAAACTTATGTGTACTACTGAAAGGTTAATCTACACATGAAAGTTTTAGAGGAAAAAAAATATTGAATAGAAAAAATGTCTAGGACTTCTTAAAGCAGTTGCCGGTACAAACACACTTCTCACACTTCTGACCCTCTGCTTTTGGAGCTAGAATGGGAGAAAGGACTTGCTCTGTCTTTCTTGAGGGTACAGTAGGGATTTAAGAACCCAAAGATCTCTCCTAACTATTGGCAAGGTGTGACTAGGATTTACACTTCGTTATTGGCAAATGTCTTAAAGATATCTGTTCTCTTCACTCAGAATTTGTCTCACTTTACTGTTTCTCTTGCATGTCAGTATGCCATGAGAGAACCTTACAGTTGTAAGTTGTGAAATTTCTGTATTAACTAAGGCAGTCCACATTCTTCCCTTCCCCCAAAATGTGCTCTGAGGACGAAAAGTTTTTATGGTGCTGTTCCCATGGCAGTCACACAAGCCTCCTGACTTTTTCTCATTGCAGTTAGTGAAGACTAATGGAAAACTCAGCTCCGAACATGAGTGTGATGGGAAATGATCATTCTATATTCCATGGAGCAGCTCAGTGCTCCTAACAGACACATTCTATTTCTAGTTCCAAGGTGAGTCTCTGTGATGTTGTGGCAATTTAATATACACCTCAGACAAGAACTCCAAAACTCTCTAAAGTATGTTGACTTGTAGTTGTTACTAATATTATTAATATTTCACAGAAGGAAATTGGTAGCCTCTAGCAGTAATTGTTAACCAGGTCTTATGCTGGGATTCCCAATTTGTAAGTTGTTTTCATAACAATTTGCAAAATCTGTTGTATCAAATGGTGTTTTAAAGGGTTTAGGCCAGTTGGTATGGGGATGGAGAAGAGGTGAGAGAAGGGGAACCTACTTTTGTTTGCTTATTTGCTTTTAACAATAGTACATGTATCTATTTAGGACTATGTAACTGAGTGGAGGGCAGCCTACATTTTTTAAGGATAAATTTTAAAATAAGAACAGTATTTTTTTTAGTTTCACTAATGGATAGTGACAAAAATTCACTACTACATTACTGTGTTGGGATCATATCAAGGCCACATGATCATTCTATATGATACATCTGAGGGACTAAACTTTTTTTTACAATAGCTAAGAGGGAATGTAATTTCTGACAGACTGTTAAACTAAGATGTCTTCATGGCCAAGTGACACAAATAATAAGGAAAGGGAAGGAGGTCAGTTACATACTGTTTTAGAATGATCTGCATTAAAAGTTCACTTGTGTTAAGAAATAAGACAGAAATGTTTTGTTGCTCCTTATAATTTTTTCTGTTACATCACCTGAAAAACATGTTTCCTTTAAAAATCTTTCCTATGCTGTTTGCAAAATGTGCATTACTAACACAGTCTAGAAAAAAAATTGAGCAATGCTAACTTTTAAATGGCAATGTTGAATGTTAACTTAAGTTCAGCTATTGGTTCAGCCCACCCAAAGGTGCTATCCTGGGGATTTTATGAAGTACTAAGAGGAGAAGAGAATATGATAGGTTCCTTGCCACACTGAGGAGTGCTAAGCTGTAATTGTGTTATTCCTTATTCTGTAAAATGTGATTTTTAAATAATTTTTTATTAAAATATACCTAACTTACAATATTATATTAGTTTTAAATGTACTTCATAGTTATGTTACATTTATATACATAAAAAAGTGACCACCATGTTAAGTCCAGCAATCATCTGACACTGTAGCATGCTCTCACAATATTATTGACTATATTCCTTACACTGTGCATTACATCCCCATGACTTATTTGTTTTATACCTGGAAATTTGAACTTCTTTTTTTACTTCACCTTTCCCTCATTTTAATTTTTCAATTACAGTTAACAGTCAATATTATTTTATATTAATTTCAGGTGTACAGCATAGTGGTTAGACATTTGATTTGTATAATTTCAGAAGTGCTCACCCTGACTAGTCTAGTATTCATCTGGCAATATAAATAGTTATTACCATATTATTGACTATATTCCCTATGCTTTACTTTATATCTGCTTGACAATTTTGTAATAATCAGTTTATACTTCTCAATCCCTTCACCTTTTTCACCCTGTTCTCCAAACCCCCTGCCATCTATCACACTAATAAATCTAGAATCCATCTGACACTATACATAGTTATGACAATATTATTGACTATATTCCTTATGCTATAACCTACATCCCAATTACTGCTTTTTTAACAACCAATCTGTATTTCTTAACCCTTCCCCTTTTTCATCCACCCCTTCCTGTCTGACAATCATCACAAACTTCTCTGTAGCTATGAGTTTCTTTTCTGTTTTGTTTGTTTATTTTGTTCTTTAGATTCCACATATAAGCAAAATCACATTGCCTCTGTCTGACATACTCCACGTACAGCACAATACCCTCTAGGTTCATCCATGCCACTGCAGGTGGCAAGATCCCATTCCCTTCCATGGCCAGGCAGCATTTCACTGTATATAGGAGGGCTGTCCAGAAAACGCCCAGCCATAAATACCTCTATTTTTCATATTATATGACTGGATATTTTCTGGATAGCCCTTGTATATACCACATCTCCTTTATCTAGTCATCCATCTACAGGCACTCAGGATCCTCCACATCTTAGTCACTGTATACAAA
Organism: Lyroderma lyra; assembly: GCA_004026885.1. Lineage (NCBI taxonomy): Eukaryota > Metazoa > Chordata > Mammalia > Chiroptera > Megadermatidae > Lyroderma > Lyroderma lyra. The sequence continues at coordinate 36,840 of PVJL010011444.1, read as the reverse complement.
ACTGCAATGAACATGTGGATGCACATGTTTCCTTGAAGTAGCAATTTTTTCCAGATTTTTAGTTTTTATTTTGGTAACAAGTATATAGTATCCAAAATTAAGATTTTAAAAATATTTAAAAAGAAATCCCATTTAAAGGAAAAATTAAACAAATGACCTTAACACTATATCAAGTGTGGTATAAGCACTTTGAGAAAAATTATCATTCTTTTCTATGGCTGAATAATATTCATATATAATAATTATATATGATTATTTTTCTTCCTTTCTCTCTTTATTATTTATTTATTTTTAAATTACATTTTACCTACAATATTATAATGGTTTCAGGTGCACAGCACAGTGATGAGTCATTTCTATAACTTACTAAATCCTCACTCCAAAACATCTGGTTTCCCTCTGACACCATACATAGTTATTGCAATATTGTTGACTATATGTCCTAGGCTGCATTTTATATCCCTGTGACTATTCTGTGACTATGAACTTCTATTTCTTGATTTCTTTCCCCTTTTTCCCATCCCTTCAGCTCTCCTCCCAACACTCCAACAAATCTAGTACCCATCCAACACCACACACAATTACTGCAAACTTCTTGACTATATTCCCATGTTATATTCTATATCTCCTTGATTATTGCCTTGTAACAATCAAACTGAATTTCTCCATCCCTTTTCCTTATGTTCCCACTCTCCCATCCCTCCTTCCATCTTAATGAAGTCCCTCTTACATTCTTTGTAGTACTGGTTTGGTTGTGATGAATTCCTTTAGCTTTTGCTTATCTGAGAAGCTCTTTATCTGTCCTTCATTCTGAATGCTAGCCTGGCTGGATACATTATTCTTGGTCATAGATCCTTGGTTTTCATCACTTTGAATATTTTCTGCCAATCCTTCTGGACTGTAAATTTCTGGTGAGAAATCAGCTGAGAGTCAAATGGATATCCCCTAATAAATTACTACTTGCATTCCTCTTGCTGTTTTTAGAATTTTCTCTTTCTTTAACTTTTGCCATTTTTAATTATGATGTGTCTCGATGTATTCCTACTTGGAATCATCTTGTTTGAGACTCTCTGTGCTTCTTGGGCTTGTATGTCTATTTCCTTTGCTACATTAGGAAATTTTTCAGTCATTATTTCTTCAAGTAAGTTTTTGATCTTTTGCTTTTCCTCTGTCCCTTCCAGTAGGGCTATGATTAAAATATTTTTATATTTAATATTGTCCCAGAGGAATATCAAACTGTTCTCATTTTTTCAGATTCTCATTTCTATCTGTTGTTCTGATTGGGTGTTTTCTGCTGACTTTTCTTGCAAATCACTACTTTGTGCTTCTACTTCATGTGGTTTGGTGACTTTTATTCCATTCTTTATTTCAGTTAATTCAGTCATTGTCTCTGTCTGATCCTTTATTATGTGTTGTATGTCTTCTTTAATGCTTGCTATCTCTCTGTTGAAGTTATCATTCAGTTCCTTAAGCAGTTTTATAATCATTGCTTTGAGCTCTGTTTCTGATGGGTCATCTATTCTCATCTCTTTTACTTTTTTGGTCTGTTGTTTGGATTTATTTTGTGCTCCCTTTCTCTGATTTCTTATTTTGGCAGCCTCTCTGGACCCTCACTGTTACAGTTTTTTTGGTGTTTGCTGCTGATACTGTGTAGGCAGAGGTCTGTGGGGAAGTGGTGTTCGAGACTTTGTTTTCTTCCTAGGGCTGTGCCTTTCTGTTCTTGGTTTTCCCTGAATGCAGATTTTGCCCTGAGCCTTGGGGTCAGTTCTGTATGTTGGCCTTTCAGACTGTGCTGGTTGTGGGTTGAGAAATGCACGTGCAGCTATCTCTCCTTCTCTTTCCTGGTGAGCATGGTTGCACTGCAGCTCCTCACTGCCTAGTCATGCCCTCTTCTCTGGGAACTGAAGTGAAGTCCAGCCGCTGCATTTCATGGACTGGTCTGTACTTCCTAGGGGCGAAAGTGAGGTCTGGTTGTGGTATCTCACTCCTTTCTCTGGGCCACCTTTCCTTTGTCCCACAGACCGAGAAAGGTCTGGAGTGTTCTCCTGCCACCTTCTTATTCCTTCTTCCCCCAGCAATAAAGGTCCAAGTGGGACCCACATGGCCATGTCCCTGCTCTTCCCTTTATTTCTCCTTTGTTTAACCCTCTGCTCTCCTGTCAGTACCTAAATGCGATGAGTGGGTTTCTTAGCTGTGATTGTGCATTGTGTAGAGGGTCCTTGGTTTAGATATAGGTGTTTTATTAGTTGTAATCTCCAGAGGAGTTTTTCAGAGGTCCCTCTCTCACCACCATTATGTTTCCATCCTCTGTTGGTTTGTTTTATATGGATGAATTGAGTGAGTCAGGTTACTAGAGATGCAATAAAAATTCATGCTTTTTTTATATACAGGCCTATGAATTCTCACAAGCATGTATGATCATATGACTACTATCACAATGAAGATACAGAACTCCTCTCTCATCCCCAAATGTGTCACCTTGTCAGCAAACTCTGTCCCCTGCACAGACCCTGGCATCTATGGACCTTGTTTCTGTAGCTAAAGTTGTGCTTTTTCTAGTGAATCACAAACAAAATGCTATGGTATGCAGTCTTTTTAAGTCAGGTCCTTCACTCATCATAATGCACATGCAATACATTCTGTTGTTTTTATTGCCGCTTCATTTCGACTCATTGCTAGGATGTGTTTCCTGGTATGGATACACTACATGTGTTTACCCACTCCCCAAAGCACATTTCAGTTACTTCCAGTTTGGGGCAATTGTCAATAAAGCCACTACAGACACTTGTATACAAACTTTTGTGTGAATATTAGTTCTTATTTCTCTTGGGTAAATACCTAGGAGTGGAACAGATGGATTGTAGAAGAATATGTTAACTTCATAAGAAACTTCAGACTGTCTTCCAAAGTGGTCATGCCATCTTGCATACCCACCAGGAATGCATGAGGACCCAGTCCCTTCTTCTCCTTGCCAGCACTGGGTAGAATTAGTTGTGGTTTACTTGTTTAAGCCATTCTAATAGGTTTCATTGACCCCAAGAGTTGAGTGTGCCTGTTAAGTAGGACTCTTGGTGGCTCATTGGATTCAAATTTACAGACAAAGCCTAGCAGTCTTTGTTAAACAGGGGCCTCTCATGCTTTCTGCACTTCAGGGAAAAGCTGCACTGAGTTGCCTCTCTCCTGTACTATGTTCCTGCCACCTGAGTCAACCCTTATAAGGGACCTCCTAGGAACTTATTTCCTGAGAGTTTTCCCATCCAATTAGAGTTGTGCAGATACATCTTCATTTGCATCTTCACTGACCAAATAAAGCAGCTCTATTCTGACCAATCAGGACAATGATTTTTAGATTAATGAAACTGTGAAGATTTGGAGTCCTCCCTTGCATGAGAGTGGACCAATCAGGGACTGGGGGCAAGTACTATTCTCTTATATAAGTGAGCTTCACCTCTGCCTCACTGGAATGCATTTTTCAGTTGCCATTGGAAGTCTGTGTTATCCTTCCTGGAGCTGACTCACTAGAGCTGGCAGGGTCTCACTAGAGTTAAGCTGTTTTTTTGGATAATGTTTAGTGATGTCTCACCAGCACTGTAACACCAGAGCTATCTCACCTAAGCCAACTTACTCAGGCAAGTTCTTGCAGGCAGTTTTGAGGAGAGATGGTCTGCGGCTAGAACGTGTCCTTGAAGTAAACAGGGATGTGGATTCCAGAACACTGGGTCCTGTCATGACGGAACAGTGTCTTGGCAGCACCATCTGTTTATGGAGGGAATATACAGCCTTCTCATGCCATCTCAACACATTCAAGGATGGGGAAATTCTAATAAATAAAAGTATTTTTCTGACTGAGAATTTCCTGTTTCTTTATTAAGCAAGTAATAAATATGAGGAGAAACCCACAGTAGGGGCTCATAGTCCTTAAGGCTCTGAGTCACCTGTTCCCATCTTTTCTCTCTATCTTTTGTGTGTCTTTAAGTTCTGTGGTGCCCTTCACTCACCTCTAGCCCCTGTCAAGCTGGACTTGACAAGTGGTGCCCAACATGGGACTCAGATAGGGACACGAATGGAGGAAAGTTTGCCTGAGCGAAATTGAAACAGGAGTAGTGTTGCAGAGCCCCAAGTGGAATCAGAGGCCTCTGAAGTTCCCTAAGGTAGGGACACTCTCAAGAATTGAAACAGGGTTACTATGGAAAAAATAGAGAGTGCTTTAAAATATCACCCTTATGTGTGCATATTAAGACAATTGCTTAAAGCAGGCAGAGCTAAAGCTTGTGAATATAAGATTCTAGAATAACTTAGTCATTGAAAAACATTACCCATGGTTTCCTATCTTGTGTTTGTGAGAGTTAGGAGGCTGCGATAAAGTGGGAAGAAAGCTAAAAAAGTTACATGTGTGGGAGCTCCCTGATGGTGTAGTGGCTTGGGGCTTTGGTGCTGGTGTTGTCGGCACTGTGGCCTGGGTTTGATTCCCAGCCAGGGAGCTGCCCACAATCCAAAAAGCAAAAAAAAAAAAAAAAAAAAAAAAAAAAAGTTACATGTGCAAGGAGTTTCTTCACCTGTAACTATTTGGCCGATTTGGACATTAATTAAATCACTCTTAGAAACTTTACAGACTGAAAATGAGGATGAGGAGGAAAATGAGGAAAATGATGATGTGGAGGATAAACTTCAATTCAGTAAAAAGAAAATATATTATTCTTCCTAGTGCTCCTTTTGAGGACCTGGAAAATCTGTCCCCTCCTCCACCTCCTCTTTCCTGAAGGCTATAAATGCTGTAATTCAGCCTATGGGTGCCTTACAACCTGGTTTGCCATCTTGATTCCAAGACATTGGCCTCTCTTAGTAATTGATTTAAAAGACTGTGTTTTTTGTTGTTGTTGTTGTTGTTGTTGTTGGTTTTTTGGTTTTGTTTTGTTTTTTTGTTTTGTTTTGTTTTTTCACAATACCTTTAGTTAAGGAAAATAAAAAGAAATTTGCCTTTTCAATCCTTTCCTTTAACAATAAAAAAAAAACCTATGAAATGATTTCAATGGAAAGTATTACCCCAAGGAATGTTAAACAGCCCTACAATTTGTTAGAGTTTTGTAGCTAAGTCATTAGAACCTGTCTGAAAACATTTTTCAAGATGTTATTTAATACATTATATGAATGATATTTTATGTGCTTCTGATTCAGAACAGGAATTACTCCAAGTTTATAATTGCTTAGAAAAATCTTTAACTCAGGCAGGATTAAAAATAGCTCCTGAGAAAAACACAACACCTGTTTCTTATTTAGGGCATATAGTGGATAGGATTTTAGTTAAATCTCAAAGTACAATTAAGAAGATTAAAACATTAAATGACTTACAGAAACTTTTAGGGGATATTAATTGGCTTTGACCAGCCATAGGAATTTCTACTTATAAACTGTTTAATCTTCTTGTATTGCTGCAAGGAGATTTCAATTTAAACAGTCCTAGACAATTAATTCCTGCTGCTGAAAAGGATCTTCAGATTATTAAAAAAAAATTTCTGCTCAACTTAGTCATATAGATCCTACTCAACTTTTACAATTAATTATTATTCCTTCTGTACATTCTCCAATGAATGTACTTAATGCAAGATGAATATCATGTAAAATAGTTATTTTTATCCAATAACAAAGTTAAGTCACTTTTCCCTTATCTAGATCTCATGACTCAGCTTATTATAAAAGGCCAATCTCATCTTCAATCACTTAATAGCCTTGACCCTTTTCAATATCAGATATCCAGAAATGTAAGGAAAATAAGATAAAACAACAACAAAACATTTATTGAAAGAAAAAATACACTCCTAAGAGATAGGAGCAAACTCGAGCAGGCAAATAGCTCAAGAGCCCCAATTAACGAGGCTGTGGTAACCTTATTCTCTTTGCCCTGCCAGAGAGCCCTGCCTCATCTAGACAGAGAACTTCTTAGTTTAGTGCCTGTGAGATAAGGATGTGATATCATCTTTTCTTACTGCACAGGCATATCAGACAGGTTGGTCATGCTGTACGTGTGAGGTAATACGGCATATTAGGATATGTAGGGAGATAAGGATGATCTGGATAGAGATTTAATTTCTCCTTGCAGCTGGCCAAGCTAAGCTAAGCTTATGTCCAAAGGTCAGTGCTGCTATTTTGAGAAGCAGCAACAGTAGCCCTATCTACTCTAATTTTTCAGCTTGCCAAGTTCACCTAAACTTGGTTCTTATTAACGGCCCCCACACTCAGTGGTAGAGGTCCAAGCAGGGACCAGCAAACTGCCATGTCTCTGCACTTTCCCTTTTATTTCTCCTTTGTTTAACTCTCTGTCTGCTTGTAGGTACCTTAATGCTATGAGTGGGTTTCTTAGCTGTGATTGTGCATTGTGTAGAGTCCCTGGTTGAGTTACAGATGTTTTATTAGTTGTATTCTCCACAGGACGTTTTCAGATGTCCCTCTCATGCTGCCATTTTGTTGCTCTCTCCCCGCTTGAAGTAGTATTTTAGGTTTCTTTGGATAAATAGTCAGACATGGGATTACTGGGTCCTTCTTTGTATCTTGTTATAATCTTTGCTTTAAAGTCTATTTTGTCTGGTATAAATATTTTTGCACCAGCTTTTTGTTTGTTTATTTCTTTCCATTTTCATGAAATGTCCGTTCTATCTCTTTACTTCCCATCTCTGTGTGTGAAACTTTTGTGGGCAGTATATGTCAGGGTCTGTTTAAAAATTTTTTTCAGCCACTTTATCTTTTGATTGGAGCATTAAATCCATTTACATAGAATGTAATTGTTGATAGATATGTAGTTATTGCCATTTTATTCTTCCTTTTTTTTTCTTTTTGTTTTAATGAAACCTCTCTAAGATTTTTTTGTAACACTGCTGTGGAGGTGATAAACCTTGTCTGGGAAGCTCTTTATCTGTATTTTGATTCTAAATGATATCCTTGCTGGGCAGAGTAATCTTAGTTGTAGATCCTTGCTTTCCATCACTTTGAATATTCCATGCTAATGTCTTCTGGCCTGCAAAATTTCTGTTGAGAAATCAGTTGACAATCTTATGGGAGTTTCTTGTAGGTAACTAACTGCTTTTCTCCTGCTGCTTTTTTGATTCTCTCTGTTTTTAACCTTTGGCATTTTAATTATGATGTAACTTGGTATGGACCACTTTGGGTTCATCTTGTTTGGAATTCTGCACTTCCTGGGCTTGTCTTTTTGTTGTTGTTGTTGTTGTTGTTGTTTGTTTGTTTTTTTTGTTATTGTTTTTTTGCCAGATTAGGAAAGATTTTCATCTTTATTTAGGGCAAATATTTATTTCTTCAAATAGGTTTTCAATACTTTGATCTCTCTCTTCTCATTCTGGTATCCCATGATGCAAATTTTGTAATTTATGTTTGTTGTTGTCCTAGAGACCCCTTAAACTATGTTCATTTTGTTGTTGTTCTGATTGGATGTTTTCTCCTACTTCACTTTCTAAATTGCTGATTCTGTTCTCTGCATCATCAGATCTACTGTTGATTCCCTCTAATTTATCCTTTATTTCAGTTATTGTATTCTTCATTTCTGACTCTCTTTTTTATGTTTTTTATCTTCATATTTACATTTCCTATCTCTTTGTTGAAGTTTTCCCTAAGGAAATTGAGCATTCTTCTATTCAGTGTTTGGAACTCTGCTTCTGGTAGATTACTTGTCTCTATTTTATTTGTTTGTTTGTTTGTTTGCTTGCTTGCTTGCTTGCTTGCTTGCTTGTTTATTTGAAGCTTTGTTCAGTTCTTTTATTTCAAACTTTTTTTTTTGTCTTCCAATTTTGGCTACCTCCTTGTGTTTGTTTCTATGTATTAGGTAGGTATGCCTCCCAGGCTTAATAAAGTGGCCTTATGCCGTAAGTCTCCTGTAGGGCCTGTGGTGCAGTCTCCCTGGTCACCAAAGCTGGGTGCTCCAGGTATGTCTTCTGTGTGAGTTGCATGTGCCCTCCTGTTATAGCTGAGCCCTGGTTGCTATTTGCAGGTGGAAGGGATTGACCCTAGAGATGATTTGTTGTGAGGACAGGCATGACTACAATGGAGGAGTTATCATGCAGGGGCTAACCCTACAGAGCAAGGTTTGCTTTAGCAGGGCTCTGGTACCTACTTAGTCTGCCTCTTGGATGTGGCCAGGTGATGCTCCACCTGGGTCTGAAGCTGGCCACCAGGCATACCAACCCCAAAACTTCTGGGAGGGGCCTCCACTGCAGGCAAAGTTTAGCCACAGGTTGTGTCCTGCCTGGGGCTACCTGAGTCAGAAAACAATCTTCAGATAGCCACCACCTGTGCTGGGCTTGGACATGCTTTTTGAGACCAATCTGTAAACTGAGGCCAGCTGTTGCTAATGCCAGACTTAGGGTTGCTCAACTAGAGGTACAGGACATGTCAGGGCAGGATGCTGCTTGTTTGCATTTGTGAACCTTTGAGAGATTTTTAGGAAAGTTCACAGCATGAGCTAATACAGGTTATATAGTAATACTACTGGAAGCAGCTTGGATGTGCCTGGAAGTTAGGTGGGCCTGAATCTCAAGGAAACACTAGGATAGGGCAGATGAATGGTGATAGCCATTTTGATGGAAACTCAAATATGGCATTTGCCTGCATCTCAGGGATAGGGAGTGCTCAACAAAGAAACGATGAATTTCACCAGCTCATTTGTCTGTGAGAAAACTGCCCCTCCAGTCCTTGTCCTAAAGCAGACAGTTCAGTTCCTCCCCATGTATTTCAGGTGCCTTTTGAGATGCTGCTCCAGAATTTGTGCTCAGAGTGAGTAAATCCATCAGCAGGCCCTCCAAGAGGAGTACTTAGGACTCTAGATGACTTTGTCTCCCTAGGCTACAATCTCTGCTGGTTTTCACAGCCAGAATTTCTGGGGACTTCTTACCCCAGCACTAGATCCCTGGGCTGGGAAACCTGGGGTGTGGGGCAGGAACCTCTTGCAACTGCAGTGAGGGGACTACCACAGCCAAGATATCCCTCTCTATATTTATTGGTCACACGTGGGTGTTGGACCAGCACATTTCATGCCTCTGCCTCTCCTACCAGTCTGAAGATGGTTTCTTCTGTTTGTTTTTAGTTGTAAACAATCTGTTCAAGTGTAATGTAAGTGTAAAGCTTCTGTTCAGCTAGATTTCAGATGATTCTCAATAATGGTTGTTTCATAGTTTAGTTGTAATTTTAAGGTAGCTCTGAGAGGAGGCAAGAATAATGTTTATCAACTCTGTTATCTTGACTGGAAATCTTCCTAAAATGTGATTTTTTTATTTAATGTTTGTGTTTGAGCAGAACATCAGAGCTGCCAAGAATATACCATAGCCTTCAAACTTCCTTTTTTTAAAAAAAATCTTAGTAAAAAGTTTCAATATTTCATAGAGACTATAAGGTTGTTACAGTGCCTCCTCAGGGATTAAGCTAATATCAAGGAAGAAGGAAATATAATAGCTAAGGAAGAATTAGAGGATGGTATCCAGAAAAGGAAAAGAGAATATTTCGATGTAGGTTTTTTGTCAACTAGAGCTTATTATTATTTTACTGTTTGAAAACACACATGAGAACTTGTCTTTGTCTCTATCCCACTTTAAGTAGCAAATGAGGTAATATTTTTTATAGAAGTGAGCAAAAATTATTTTCTCAATTTTACTGACTGTGTATATAAGGAAAGCATTGCTAGGGTTGGAGTTATCACCTTATTTTGACAACATTACACTTAAATAGGTAATTTAAAATAGTTCTTCAAGTAACAGTTACTGGTTTTTCTCTTTCTGGATATTCACACTAATTTGTACAAATAGGGATTAAGAAATATAGAATGTTGGAGAAGATCCCCTTATGATTACATCTACTATGTATGGAATAAGACAATGCCTATTCATTTTAAACATGTTTTCAAATTGCCCTTTATTAGTTAAAGTGACAGAAATATCCTATGGCATTAGGTGGAGACATTATTCACTTCATTGTAAATCTCTGTTTGCTATGTCCTAGTTCTTTCATGCTACCTAGAGGATATAAACAAATTATATTGTTCTAGAATGTGTTACTTTGTTCTCCTCCTAAAGTAGTCAGTTGTTAGTTTCCAAATTTTAAACTGTTGAAACTAGCTGAAGTGTGTAATAAACACTGTAATGTCTCAGACCCAAGGAAATATTTTCTAAAGTTTGTTTTCTTTAAATTACTTTCTACTTCCATAACTGAATTTGGTGTCTATTAAAATGTACAAAACCAATTACTATGAGTGGCCAACCAACTGCTTATTATAAATATGAGGTTCAACAAATAAGTAATGCATGCTATATTTATTCCAATGTTTACTGCTTAATTGTTCATTGGAAGCAGATTATTGAATGCCTTCTCTGTATCTGCAGTTTATTATACAATAATAACTCTTTGAGCAAGTTGCAGTTTAATTGTGTAACAAATTTATATTAGAATACAATTAAAAGTGTTCTTCTCTATAGATTTTTTCAACTGGGAAGCAGGGCAATGTTGACTAGAACATTTTACCCTGTGCTAACTATGTTTCTATAAGATATGGTGCCCTGGCTATTCCAGAGAGCTAGAAAACTTTGCCCTTTTCTTCTTTTTGTTTGTTCTGTTCTTGCAGTTTTTTGAGAGTATGCATACAATAAAATGTTCCTTGTTTGTTAAAAATAAGTCATTGTGTAATTTCCAATGAAATGTGCTACTAATACACTGTGCTCATAAAATATTTTAAAGACTATTATGATAGCAGTATTTGCAAGGTCAATATTGGGGGATTAATATTGAATTAATTAAACTGAACTCATAAATATATATTTTCCAATACAAACAAATGAAAGGGAAATATAACATGTTAAGACTTTACTCATTTTTATTAACCATTGCAAGAGCAAAATGAAAAAAATCATGACCTGGAATTGTAATAAAATAAGTAAAATATGAAACTTTTATAAACCTTCCCAAGTAATAATGAGACCAGTACTGGTGAAAAAAGTATATGAAATCAAAAACAATATTACTCTGTACCAGGAGCCAACTGACATGAACATAAAGACTAAATGACTTCCACTGAATTGAAAATTACCAGGACACTAAAATTTAGACACATCTAATCAGATATATTTGCCATCTTATGTATCAGCACCAATAACATAATAGTTATCTAATAGTTTTAAAATAGTTCGTATAAACTGAACAATTTGCTTCAGAAGAGTGGGTATTTTAGATATTTATATCTTGGTAACATCTTTTTTACCCAAAATTTTGCCAATGGACACCTTCATGTCCCTGTTTCTGAGGCCGTAAATGACAGGATTCAGGCTGGGAGGTAACAGAGAATATAACACAGTCATAAAAAGGTTTAGTGATGATGGCAATTTTGAAGCTGAACCTAAATATACAATAAATCCAGAAGAGAGGAACAAGGTCACTACAATGAGATGGGGCATGCAGGTAGAAAAGGTTTTAAATCTTCCTTTTGCAGAAGGAATTTTTAAGACAGTGGAGAAAATGTAAACATAGGAAATGACCATTAAAGTAAAACATATAAAAACAAAACAACAACTAGCAATAATAAACACATATTCTAAAACTTGCTCCCCAGAACAAGCAAGTGGAAGCAATGATGGAATATCACAGAAGAACTGATGTACTAAGTTTGGCCCACAGAAATGGACGGAAAATGTACCTGCAACATGAAGGGATCCATAGAGACACCCACTAAGCCATGAGGCAGTCACCATCTGCATACAGGAGCCTTTATTCATGATAGCCTCATAGTGCAAAGGGTGGCAGATGGCACCATAGCGGTCATAGGACATCACTAGAAGAAGTGCGAACTCTGTGCCAGCAAAAAGAACAAGAAAGAATACCTGTGAGGCACATCCCATGAGAGAGATGGAATGGCTGTTGTTCAGAGAGTTTATGATGAATTTGGGGACTGTGACAGAGATGTAACAGATATCAATCAAGGACAAATTCTTCAAGAACAAATACATGGGGGATTGAAGATGCTGGTCAATGGTGGTGAGGGTGATAATGAGGAGGTTACCCATCAATGCTGCCAGGTAAATCAGGAAGAAGAGAGCAATGCAAAGTCTCTGTAGCACCTGGTCATCAGGCAATCCCATGAGCAAAAAGTTTTTTAGGGTCACATTGGTTAATTTCTCATGCATGATGATTCTTGTCTCTGGAAACATAGAACAATTTACTTTTATCCTCAACATCCTTCTCTTTTTGTTGGTTTTATTATTCATAAATCATGGAATGATTCCCAAGGTAAATTATATTTTGCAAACTAGTTTCTTCAAGGTACGTCAAGTAAATTGTATTGAAATAGTTACTACAGCATGTTAGAATAATTTTTATATGATAGCCTAAAATTAATGCATAAAATATATAAATGTTCCCTCACATCAATAAATCGGGGATTTTCTGACTGGTGGAATAGGTTAAAAGTAGCAGCATTTTGAACAAAATAGTTCATTGGTTTTACCCATCCATGAAAATTTGCTTCAGTTCAATGTAAACTGTTTATTGATATATTTGAAGACTCAGTATGAATAATCGAGAAATCACTACTTTTTCTACTTCTCTCTACCCTTTTATAGCATACATAAGTGAAGGAAGGGAGAGATGATTCAAGCTACAAATTCTCTTTGCAGTTCGTGTGTGTGTGTGTGTGTGTGTGTGTGTGTGTGTGTGTGTGTGACATAATAGAGACTGTGATGATAATATACATCTTCCACATAGTCAAGATTATATTTAAATCATTAACAGTTTTACATAGGTTTGAAGTACAGCAGATAATATATTAGCTTTATTTGAAAAGTCCATAGAATCCTAACAGTATCCACATGTTCCATTCAGCCCATGTCAATTGTTTAGAAGCAAATTGATTTCACAGTATTTTCTTTCAACAAGGACACATGGCTGCAGTACTTCTAATACACAAAGTTAGAATACAATGCTGTATTATTTTCCTGAAAGAGTGGAATATATTCAGGTGAAATAAATTTACATACTTTCACATATCAAGAGAGCGAGTGTGGCATTTGCAAGCTTCTATAATAGTCGATGCATATAGCTTCAGGGGAAATTCACTTACCTAATAAAAATTTAGTTTCCCTAATTTTAGTGGTCTGTTCTTTAATACACTGTGGAACTGAAAGCTGAGGATGAGGTTGATAAAAGACAAATTCTCACACAGGAAGCCAACTCAGATGATCGGGATCGTTTGTCCAATATTCCTGTTTAAGTAACAGTGTTATTCTGCTTGCCGGTATGTTTACTGGGTGGCAGTCTTCTCTCTACTGGCAAGGTTCAAAGGATACATATATGGGTCTTGAATTTTTGTGAGTGATTACAATTGACTAATTAGAGTTACAGGTAATTAGTTGTATTAGCCATGAGTTCTGATGTTGTCATCTCAGTCACTGAGGGCAGAAAGCACAAAGAATTAGATTCACATATGAATTTTTTTTCCTAGTAGAGTTGCAGGGTATGATACCTATATTATTAATAACAGGAATACTGTTAATAGACTGTCATGAAACTTTACATTGTCAAGTAATGAGATGATTTGAATTTATAAACTCATATCTATACAAACTAGCTGTGTCATTTTACTTTGCTACTTATTTTAACATTCTTTAATATTTCTCATTAGCAGAATATAATTTTCCACCATGCAATATATCTGAGATACAAGAAAATTGACACATTATTTTACTCTCTGCTCTTACTTTCTTTTCTTGAGAGACATTATTATTTTTTGTATTTACCTTTGCATTGTATTTTCAATATATATATACAAATGCAAGAAAATATGTATATCATATATAAGATCTCACTATGTATGCTGTACCTGCTTATTTTTACTTAAAAAATTTTCCAGGAACATATACCTTTACAAATGTTTAATTCTTGCTTTTTGATGTCTGCATATATTTCAGAATATGGTTGACAAAAATATTTTAAACTTTTCTGTTTTTTATTTTATAGAAAAATTATTATATGTATTTTGTAGATAAGTGCCAATATTTTTTATAAAATAAAAATTTGAGAGTAATTAATTCATTAAATGACTTTAAACTTTTGTACAGACAACTAAATAGCCTTCCAAAAATGTATGGCAACTTTTATCAGCAGCATTATACTTATGCACATACCTGTCTGTAGGGAAAGTTTTCATTTATTAAATTTCATATTTTTGGAAAAATTATCTATTTATGAAATTTGCAACTACACCATTTAAAGTGAGGTAGTGTTGGGCTAAAAATCCATTAAAATGCAATATATTTTACGATAAGAGGACAAAATAGAAGGTGAGCATAAAGTTGTGTTATATTAAGAAGTTGACACCAAATGATAACACAAATCTACAAATGATAAAAAGGTTAATATAAGAACTTCTATAGATATGTAATTGCTTTTCTTTTTTCCTCCAGCGTTTAAAAACATATAATTTTATAGAAACTAGTATGTATTTATATTTATAATATATATAAATTCAATCTATATAACAATAACCAAAAGAGGGGAAATGAGGTGACCTATATAGAAATAACATTTCTATATTTCATTGTAACTAAGTTAGTATAAATTTAAGTACATTTTGATAAACAAATAATGTATACTGTCACCCATTGATGATAAAAACTCTTAAAGAACTGCATGATTTCACTCATATGCGGAATATAAAACTGAAAGCAAAGAAAAAAAGAA
>PVJL010011444.1:0-22025 GCA_004026885.1 Lyroderma lyra | reverse complement strand
AAAACTCAAAATAAGAAGGATTCTCCTCAAGCACAGAAAGATAATTTACAAAAATATCTATATCTTATATTGTACTTACTTGTGAGAAATGATATTTTTCCCCAAGATCAGAAACAAGGCAAAGATGCTTCTGTCACAACTTCTATGCTACATTGTACTGAAAATACTAACTATTATAATAAGACAGGAAACAGACAAAAGAGGTATGCAGATTGGGAAAGAAGAAATAAAAACTGTGTTTCTTCACAGATGGCATGATTATTTAAATAGAAAATCCCAAATAATTTATAAAAACCTGCTGGTACTAACAAATGATTTTTATAATTTTTCCAGGGTGCATACTTACATAGATGTTAGATGTTTTTATATATAGCAGTGAATAATTAAAACTAATAATTAAAAACAAAAAATCTACAGTTTCAATGCAATCCCTAGCAAAATACCAATGGCATTCTTTACAGAACTAGAATAAGCTTAAAATGTATATGGAACCATATAGACCTAGAATGGCCACAGCCACCCTGAGGTAAGAACAAAGTTGGAGGAATCACACTACAAGATATCAAATTATACTGCAAGCCGGCCATTACCAAAACAGCATGGTTTTGGCATAAAAGTGGACACATAGGTCAATGGAACAAAATAGAGAGCCCAGAAATAAACCCATGACTATATGGCCAATTAATCTACAACATAGGAAGCAAGAATTTACATTGGGGTAAAGACAGTCTATTCAATGAATGGTGCTGGGAAAACTGGACAGATACATACAAAAAAAAAACTGAAATTTGACCACCTTTTTATACCACATACAAAAATAAACTCAAAATGGATTGAAGACTTATGAGACCTGAAACCATAAAATTTTTAGAAGAAAACATAGCAAGTTACCTCTCAGACATTACCCTTAGTAATACTTTCAATGAGCCATCTCCTCAGGCAAGGGAAACAAAGGAAAAAATAAACAAACAGGACTATATCAGACTAAAAAGATTTTTTACAACAAAAGAAACCATCAATAAAATGAAAAGACATACCACAGAATGGGAGAAGATATTCTCCAATGAGGCATCTGATAAAAGGTTAATATCCAAAATTTATAAGAAACTCATACAACTGAACACCGAAAAACAACAATCTTAAATAAAAAATGGGAAGAAGACCTTAATAGACATTTCTCCAAAGAGGACATACAGATGGCCAATAGACACATGAAAAGATATTCAACATCACTAATCATCTGAGAAATGCAAATCAAAATTACAATGAGATATGACTTCTCTCCTGTCAGAATAGCAATAATCAATAAATCAACCAACAAGTTCTGACAAGAATGTGGAGAAAAGGGGGCCATTATGCACTGTTGATGGGACTGTAAATTCATCCAACCACTATGAAAAAATGTATGGAGATTCCTCAAAAACATTAAAAATGGAACTACCTTATGACCAGCAATTTCACTCCTGGGTATTTATCCATAGAAATCCAAATCACTAATTAAAAAAAATATGTGCAATGCTATGTGCATTGCAGAGTTATTCACAATAGCCAAGATAGAAATAGACTAACTATCCATCAATAAACAACAATTTATGCAATGGAGTATTACTCAACCATAAAAAAAAGAATGAAATCCTACCATTTGCAACAAATGGATGAAAATAGAACTTACCATGCTAAGTGAAATAAGTCAGTCTGAGAAAGGCAAATACCACATGACCTCACTTACATGTGGAATCTACATAACAGAATAAATGAACAATCAAAATAGAAATAAACTACAACTAATGGAGTCAGATGGAAGGGAGGATGGAGAATGGGTGAGAAGGGTGAAGGGATTGAGAAATGCAAATTGGTTGACACAAGGTTTACAGGGATATGAGGTACAGTATGGGGAGTATAGGTAATAATGTCAAAAAAGCTATGTCAAGTGGACAATAAACCCATTGGGGAGAAACACTTCATAAATTATGTAGATGCCTACCCACTGTGTGGCACACCTAAAAATAATAAAAATTAATGTTGAATGTCAACTATTACTTAAAATATATGTATCAGGGGTGTCCAATCTTTTGGCTTCCCTGGGCCACATTGGAAGAAAAAAATTGTCTTGAGCCATGCATAAAATACACTAACCCTAACAATAGCTGATGAGCTAAAAAAAAAAAAAAGAAAAAGAAAAAATATCATTAGAAAGAATCTCATAATGTTTTAAGGGAGTTTATGAATTTGTGTTGGGTAACATTCAAAGCCATCCTGGGCCACATGCAGACCATGGCCATAGGGTGGACAAGCTCGATTTAAGGTTTCCTGTTTTATCATCTTGTAGTTTTACATCCTTTGAAGCTTCATTTTGGACTCATAAACTTTGCTGTTTAATTTTCACTTGTTTGGGAAGTTTTTTGTTATTTTTCATTATTGTTTCCTAGTTGTTGGATTGCATTAAAGTTGGAGGATATACTCCATATAACTTCAAGTATTTATTTTTAGTTTTTTTAATGCTTCAGTTTATAGTCTATATTGTTATATGGTCAATACACACTTACTTAAAAATGTGTATATTCTGTTTATGGTAGATGTTGATTAGATCCTATTTTTAGTGTTTTTGAGTTGTCTCTATTTAGTTGTTCCATCAGTCATTGAGGAGGTGGTTCAAAGTATTCTAATTGTGAAGTTGTCTATTTCTCCTTTCAAAGAAAAAAGTTTTTATTTGTTTCATATGTTTATATATTTTGCATCTGTTTCTTGTTGTATACATATTTGGAGTTTCTATTTATTTTTTTGGATTCACCCTCTTATTTTAGTGTTTCTACCTATCACTGGTCATTTTATTTGCCTGAAATTCTATTTTACTACTACTAACACAGTCATTTCTGCCCTTTTTGGGGGGGTAAGTTTGGGTGGCATGTTACTTTTTCATCCTTTTAATTTCAACCTGTTTCATCATTATATTTGAAGTGAGTTTTGTTGTTTTTTTGTTGGCTTTTTTTTTTTTGAGATAGCACATAAGTTGGTACGGTTTAAAAAACTTTCTTTGTCATTAAATATACTGACATAAAACTTACCATTTTCACCATTTTGAAATGTAGGGTTCAGTATCATTAAATACATTCACATTGTTAAGTGACAATCACCACTATCTACCTTAAGAACTTTTTCATTTTCTCAAAATAAAACTGTATCCATTAAACAACAAGTGACCATTTCCCTCTCTCCTCAAACTGTGGCAACCACCATTTTAATCTCCATTCCTATAATTTGACTACTTTAGGTAACTACAAATATTAAGTTATTCACAAATGATCATCTGTGAAAAGAGCTAAGAATTGATAAGAAATATCCCAAGTAAATAAAGTTCTGAAAGTTTAAGTTGTAGGAAGAACCTTAAGAAATAAGAAAAGACATTAATAATTTGAAGGAAGCTCATAAAAACTCAGAAATCTCATTTTATTCAAATTCTATGCAAGTATTAACCATAATTATTAACTATTTCTAGAAATGAGATATAGCCAGTTTTCCAAAGTAAAACCATGAATCAATTTTGCATTGGAAAAGTAATTTTAAAAATTTCAAAACTTAATCTTGAAACTATTATGCTAAGTGAAATAATCCAAGTGTTTTTATAATTTCTATGTTTTGTTAAACTTATTGGGGTGACATTTGTTAGTAAAATTATATAGGTTTCAAGTGTACAATTCTATAACACATCATCTATGTATTTCATTGTGTATTCATAACAAACATCAGTTCTCCTTCCATCACCACATTCTCTTCCTCCTCTACCACTCCCATTCTTCCTTACCGGCTGGTAACTACTAAACTGTAGTCTGTGTCTATGACTTTGTTTCTTTGTTTGTTTGTCTTGTTCCTTTGGTGCTTTCAGTTTTATATCTCACATATGAATGGAATTATATGGTTGTTGACATTTCTGTCTGACTTATTTTGCTTAGCATGATAATCTCAAGATTCATCCATGTTGTCACAAATGGAAGTATTTCACTTTTGCTATGGCTGAGTAAAATTCCATTGTGTATATGTACTACATCTTCTTTATCCAGTCATCTATTGAATGACATTTTGGTTGCTTGCATGTCTTGGCCACTGTGAATAATGCTGCATTGAACATTGGGGTGCATATGTCTTTACAAAAACAATTTTCAGATGCTTTAGATACCCAGAAGAGGGATTGCTGAGTCATATGGTAAATCTATTCTTAAGTTTTTGAGGAACCTCCATACTGTTTTCAATAGTGGCTGTACCAATTTACATCCCCACCAGCAGTGTGTAAGTGTTCCTCTTTCTCCACAGCCTCTCCAACACTTGTTATTATTTGTCTTGTTGACAGATAGCCATTCTAACAGGTGTGCAGTAATATTTCATTGTGGCTTTGATTTGTATTAATATTTGTATTAATGATAATAATAATGAAGTAATAGTATTTCCCTATGAGCTAGTGAAGTTGAACATCTTTTTATATATCTGTTGGTTATTTGAATATTTTGGGGAGAGAATTTGTTTAGGTCTTCTGCCCATTTTTAAATTGGATTGTTTGTTTTTTTGTTGTTGAGTTGTAGAGGTTTTTAAATAATTTGAATATAAACCCTTTATTGGAGGCGTAGTTTGCAAATATCTTCTCCCATTTGGTTGGTTGCCTTTTTGTTTTGTTGATGGTGTCTTTTTATGGGCAGATGATTTTTGACGAAGGAGCCAAAAACATAGAATGGGGAAATGAAAGCTTCTTTAATAAATGTTGCTGTGAAAATTGGAAAGCCACATGCAAAAAATAAAACTAGACTGCTATCTGTCACCATCTACCAAAATTAACTCAAAGTGGATCAAAGATGTAAACATAAGACCTGGAACAGTAAAATGCATAGAAGAAAGCATAGGTACTAAACTTAGGGACCTTGGGTTCAGAGACAATTTTGAGTTTGACCCTAAGAATCAAAGAATGTAAAAGCAAAAATAAATGAATGGGACTACATCAAACTAAAAAGCTTCTGCCAGGTATTTTTTTTAAATCTGCCTTATCAATCTCTGTCTCTTTTTGGGTTGTAGTTACACCATTTAGATTTACATAATTATTTTTTATATTTAGGCTTAAGTCTGACAATTTTTTCTTTTCTCTCTAGAGCTGTTAGCTTGTTTGCTTATTTTTCTGTTTAGTTTTTTTATACCTTCCTGAGAGTTACTTACACGTTTTGCAGAATTTAGTTTTATTTGGTCTATAATGTCTGTTAGTGTATCTCTTTATATAGCCTTTTTAGGGATTGCTATATGTATTATATTATATATGCATAACAATTAAAATCTACTATTTTACTCATTGTATTGGTTTGAGTAAAGGACAATGTATATGTTTACTCTTTCATTTCTAATATCCTCTTAAATATTTTCTCTACATACATTTAGAACAACATCAGTGTTATAGTTTTGGCTCCAACCATTTAGCATAATTTAGAAAACTCAAGATGAAAAGATGATTGTGTTTCTCTTTATCTTTTCTGATGGTGTTCTTTCTTATTTTCAGATGTTCCAAGATTTCTTCTTTTGTTAGTTTCTTTCTGTTTAGATAACATTTTAGCAATTAAAAAAAGACTATTTGTGGTAAATTAAAATAAGTAAATGAATAAATATCAAGAGTAAATTTTCTTGCGATCTTTAAAATCCTTAAACCCATGAATTCATTTGAGTGTATTTTGTTCATCTTTATTGTATTGTTTTTCTTTTTATTATTGAGTTGCAATTTTTTAATATATATTTGTATAAAAGTCCTTTGTCAAATATTTGTTTTGTAATACATACCCTAGTTCCTGGCTTAAATAGTCACTTTTATTTATTTATTTATTTATTTATTTATTTATTTTGGTGTGTAGAATATTTTGGTTTTGATAAAGCTTAATTTGTTATTTTTATATAATAATTATTGACCTTGGTGCCCATTCTATACAATACTTGCCTATTATCAGTTCATAGTGTAGGTTTCTTCTAGAAAGTTTGTAAATTTTTTTATTTTAAAATCTATGATTACTTTGGAAACATTTGTTAATGGTAAGAGATAATGGTTGAGTGTCATATATATATATACTGTGACCAGCACAACCAGTCATAAAACCCAAGAGGGAGCAGAGGGAGATTGAGAAAGATGCAGACACATAGTAAGAGTTAAAGTTGGAGCCAGGTGGGATGCTGTCCTCTGATGGAGAGACAATGACCCAGAACTGGCTCAGCATATTTATCATATAGGCAGAGGGTTATGCAGAGTTTCAAGAAGTCCTGCATGGGAAGTCAGCTTAAAGTATCTTCTTGGGAACATTCTGTTCACTCTGCAAATGTCAAGGCTCTTTTATCCTGGGTGCCTGGTATCATAGCCATAGCTTTCTGTTTTCACAGCAATTGCTATCTGATCAGAGCAGTGTCCACTCATTGTCCTTGCAATTGGAAGGAAAGGATTCCCATAGGCAAGGCTTTGTCTCCACCTGGGGCTCATCCTTGTCCTTGGCGGGAAATGACTCCCATAGGCAGGACTTTGCTGCTGCTTGAGGCTTAGCTAATAATCAAGACTCAGCCACTCTCCACATATATACACACAATTCCAGAACAATTTGTTGAAAAGATGTACTTTTATTTCACAGATTTGCTTAAGTTTCTTTTTTGAAGATGAATTGATTCTGTAAGTGAGAATTTTTTTCTGTACATTTTATTTTATTACATTTTTTGATAAACTTCTCTGTATACCAATATTACTTTTCTTTGATTGCTGTGGATTTATAGTATGTGTGAAAGTTGAGTAGAATAACTCTTCAGGTTTTGTTTCTGGTGTGTTTTTGTTTTCACTTTTTTTTATGGTACTTAGCATTTTCAGAGGGCTTTGTCTCTGGCTGTGACCATCACAAGTCTTTCTCTAGCGGTAAAGTATTTATTTTTTTAATCTGCTTTGCCACCTCTTTCTCTTGCTTCAGCATTGCCAATCATTTTTCAAATCTCTGTCCCATGTTAACAACGTTTTTCTTCCTCAGGTGAGACCATAAGTCTTGAGGGAGGAGAATGGAAAGAATGCCATTCTCTCATTTGTAATAAAGCTCTGGAAAATTATTTTACCTTATTAATGCATTTTACAATAATTCCACTTTATTTTCCTTTGCTACAGCTACATGGGAACATTTCTCAGATATTCTCTGTGTGAACCTGGTGTGAACTGGAAGTAATACCCATAAAAATATGGTTATCCTACCCTAGAATATGACCCTTCAGAAACTTCTCTCTCTCCCTCTCTCTCAATAGTCCACATTCCTCCTCCAAAAATTGTCTAAATTACTATTTAAATGTTCCCTAGTCTCTGGTTAACCTGTTAGCAGATTTCAATGAGATTGTTTGGGCAGAAGAACTAAACAGACACTTCTCCCATGAAGAAATACAAATGGCCAGCAGACATATGAAAAAATGCTCATCCTCATTAGCTATCAGGGAAATGCAAATCAAAACCACAATGAGATACCACCTCACACCTGTGAGAATGGCTATTATCAACGAGATAAGGAATAACAAGTGCTGGAGAGGGTGTGGGGAAAAAGGAACTCTGGTACACTGCTGGTGGGAGTGCAAACTGGTACAACCACTGTGGAAGGCAGTGTGGAGGTTCCTCAGAAAATTGGGAATGGAGCTACCATTTGACCCAGCAATCCCCCTTCTGGGGATCTACTCAAAGAACTTGAAAACCTTTGTCCGCAAAGACTTATGTACCCCAATATTCATCGCAGCGCTGTTCACAGTGGCCAAAACATGGAAACAACCAAAGTGCCCTGCGACAGTTGACTGGATAAAGAAGCTGTGGTACATATACACAATGGCATATTACTCAGCTATAAGAAAAGATAAAATATTGCCATTTGTGACAAAATGGATGGACCTGGAGATCATCATGCTAAGTAAAATAAGCCAGACAGAAAAAACAAAGAACTGTATGACTTCACTCATATGCGGAATATAAAACTGAAAACAAAGAAAAAAAAGAAATGAACAAACAAATAACTCATGGACACAATCAATAGTTTAATGTTTATTTGGGGACAAGTGGGTTAGGGAGGGGAGCAAGGGGAGGAGGTGGGAGAGAAGGAGGGGAAGCTAGGTATAGGGTGATGGGGAGAGAGGTCACATTAGGTGGTGAACTGATTATACATCAAGTTGACAATGCACTGTAGAATTGTGTGCCTGAGGCCTATGTAATCCTTGCTAACAGATGTCACCCCAATAAGTCTAACAATAAAAATGAATTTTTAAAAAATCTCAGTATTTTGTTGGGACAAATAAATAATTGATTTATAGTGTACTAGTTTTTCCTCATTCTAATATAACAAATTCTAAACTCTTTACTTATTGTAGCTCAACCTGGATGTTTGTAAATTTTTTTTTATAAAAACAAAGTAGTCAAGTACTGATACAAGATTATCCATATTAAAAAGTGCAATACAATGGACTGTTCAGAAAGACCACACACATATACTTCTTCTAAAATGTATTTATTACACAGCAGAAGAAACAATAATCTTTTTAGTTAGTGACATTGAGCTGATTAAATACTCATAAGAAAAATGTATCTTGACATATTATTTATACCATACATAATATAACATGCATTGTAAATCTAAATGTGGAGGGTAAAATACTAAATACTTTCTTTTTAAACTATTTTTATTATTAGTTTTAGGTGTATAAAATAGCATATTAATGAGAAATTTACATACCTCACAAAATAACTAACAAATCTACTACTCATCTGACACCTTACATAACTATTACAATTATCCTTGACTATATTTCCTATGCTGTACTCTATATCCTGTGAATATATATACATATATATGTATAAATACACACTTTGAAATTATAGTTGACATTTAATACTATTTTATATTAATTTTCATTATACAGTGCTGTGAGAAGGCATTTATATAATTTATGAAGTGCTCCCTGGGAAAAGTCTAGTGCCCATCTAACACCACACATAGTTTTTATAATATTATTGACTATATTTCCCATACTGTTTTTCACAATTCTGTGATTATTTTGTAACTATCAATTTGTGCTTTCTAATACCTTTACCTTTCTCACCTATCCCTCCACCCCTGTCCTCTCTAGCAACTATTGATTTGTTCTCTGTATCTATGAGTCTATTTCTGCTTTGTTTGTTTATTTTGCTTTAGATTCCACATATAAGTAAGATCATATGGTATTTGTCTTTCTCAGTCTGACTTATTTCACTTAGCATAATAACCTTTAAGTCCATGAATGTTTCTGCAAATGATAAGATTTTATTCTTTTTTATGGCTGAGTAATACTACTTACTCCATTTGATATTAATAAATATAACACAATTTTTTAATCTAATCATCTATTAATGGGCATTTCTGTTGTTTCTATATCTTTAATCTAATCATCTATTAATGGGCATTTCTGTTGTTTCTATTGTGAATAACACTGCAGTAAACATAAGGATGCATATATTTTTTCAAATTAGTGTTTTGGATTTCTTAGGATAAATACCCAGGGGTGGAATTTCTGGGTCATAAGGTGGTTCCATTTTTAATTTTTTGAGGAGCTTCCATACTGTTTTCCATAGTGACTGTACCAACCTGCAATGCATCTACAGTGCATGAGAGTTTCCTTTTCTCCACATCCTCACAACACTTGTTGATTTATTGATGATAGCCATTCTGACAGAAGTGAAATGTTATCTTACTGCAGTTTTTATTTGCATTTCTGTGATGATTAGAACCATTGAGCATCTTTTCACATGTGTATTGGTCATCTGTATGTCCTCTTTGGAGAAATAACTATTCATGTCCTCCACCCGTTTTTAAACTGAATTGTTTGATTGTTTGTTTGTTTGTTGTGTTGCATTGTATGAGTTTTTTTTTGCGGGGGGGGGGTTGTTGTATAAATTTCGGATATTAACTCCTTATCGATGTATCTGCTCCCATTCATTAGAATGTCTTTTTGATTTGTGGGTGGTTTTCTTTGCTGTGAAAAACTTTTTAGTTTGATGTATCCCATTTGTTTGTTTGATCTTTTATTTCTGTTGTTCAAGTAAATATATTAGTAAAAATATTACTGAGTATAATTTGTAAGAGTTTACTTCCTGTATTTGCTTCTAGAAGTTTTATGGTTTCATGTCTTACATTTAAATCTTTAATCCATCTTGAGTTTATTCTTGTATATGGCATAAGAAGGCGGTTAAGTTTAATTTTTTGCACATATCTGTCCAGTTTTCCCAACACCATTAATGAATAGACTGTCTTTACTCAAATGTAAATTTGTGCTTCCTTTAGAAGGAAACATAAGAAAAACTATTTTTATATAGCACTTAGACCCATTTGACACAACATTCATAGTTGATATTTTCACTTCCAGCTTAAAAATTCTTTGGTGGATTTACATTTTATGTTATTATATATGTTTTCTGCCAGGCAATCTTGAATACTCTTAGGGTTGTAGAAAGTATACAAGACATTTCATTTATCCAGATAACAGGTATTATGAGATAAGGGAGTGAGTGTTGGGGAGTGAGCATAATGCCAAAAAAATTAAGATTTAGATATGTGTTGTCAGAATTTAGGCAGACCTATTAGATATATATTACTTCTGTTGAGTATGTATGGGCATGAGTGTGAAACAAGGGCATTTGTTTGATACAACCCAACCAAGAAATTTTGGGGCAAGAATTGCCTTATCTTTGCATACACCAAAGCCATATCCATCCTGGAGTTATATGTATATAATCTGTTATTTACACAATTTGAATTAATAAAATGTACACTTCATATTCCATTGAATGCTCAAATGAGTTTTATCAGAAGTTGGAATATAATCTTGACTTTTTCATGCAAGTAATTCTTGCATTTATTTTTAGTATTTATTTCTATGCTTTAAAATAAATTGGTTTCTACTTGTACCTTAAATTATTTACATTCCTCTAGCTTGTTTGTGAGACTCTTTCTCAAACATTAGGCAATGTACATTATACAGTGTCTTGGAATCTGATTAAGCAGTGATACCTGTAAATTAATATGCAAATAATAAAGTTTATTTATATACAAATAATTAAGAATTAACTTTTCTTACTTGTTTGACAAGTACTATTTGGATTTCTTTTCATTTTCAAATAATTATTATATATTATTGATACTGTTTGTATAGCTACTTTCCATAGATACCATTGGTCCTGATTAGGACTTAATTGCATCATGGTAAAAAAGTAACCAATATATTACTTGCTTTGGGCATTTGTTGAAAACTCTCTGTATCCTGATGCTTAGAAAGTTGTGTAGAGTAAGATATTGATTTATATTTTCAGTAATGTCACTGTGTTCTAATGTCAAAATACATTGCATATTTAATCTATTTCAAACTCACAAAATAAATGCATTTTAACATGTCATAAACTGTAAAATTATTTAGTCAGTAAAATAATGATGAAAGCTATATTATTAATTATAACATATTAGTAAAGCACTATCTCAGTTGTCTTTTACTAAAAATTAATTATGCTAGATTAATTTTTATTAAAATTTTTTATTTCTCAATTATAGTTGACACAATACTATATTAGTTTCAGGTGTACAACATAGTGATTAATGTTTATATAACTTATGAAATAATCACCATGATAAATTGAGTAGCGACACCATACCTAGTACTTAGAATATTATTGGCTATATTTTTATTATATATTTTACATCCCCATAACTATTTCCTAACTACTAATTTGTACTTCTTATTCCTTTTCCCTTTTTTACCCACATTCCCAACCCCCTCTCATCTGGCAATCATCAAAATGTTCTCTGTATCTATGAGTTTGTTTCTATTTTGTTTTATAGATTCCACATATAAGTGAAATTATATGGCATTTATCTTTCTCAGTCTGAACCATTCCACTTAGCACATTATCTTCTAGATCCATCTATGATGTTGCAGATGACAGTATTTAATTTTTTTATGAGTGAGTAATATTCCATTGTATATATGCACCACCTCCTTTTTATCCATTCATCCATTGATGGTCACCAAAGTTGCATTTGTATTTTTATATCTTGGCTATTGTAAATCATGATGCAATGAACATATAGATATACATGTCTTTTCAAAGTAGTGTCTTGGGTTTCTTTAAATAAATACCCAGAAGTGAAATTACTAGGTCTTTCTTTGCCTTTTGTATAACCTTTGTTGTAAAGTGTATATTGTCTGATTTAAATATAGCTACCCTAGCTTCTTGTTTGTTTATTTTCATGTTTCTGAAATATCTTTTTTCATCTTTTTACTTTCAGTGCATATGTGTCTTTTGATCTGAAGTAAGCCTCTGTAGGCAGCATTTTTAAGAGTTCGTTTTCTTATTCATTCAGGCACCCTACCTTTTGATTAGAGCATTTAATCCATTTACATTTAAATTAGTTATTGATAAATACATAGTTATTGTCATTTATTATGCATGTTCTTTATCTTTCTGATTTTTGTTTGTTTTGGGGGTTTTTGTTGTTGTTGTTGTTGTTGTTGTTAAAGAAATCCCTCTAATATTCCTTCTAATACTGGTTTGGTGGTGATGAACTCCTTTAGCTTTTCTTTGGGAAGCTCTTTATCTGTCCTTCAATTCTAAATGATAGCTTTGCTGGGTACAGTAATCTTGGTTGTAGATTCTTTCTTTTCATCACTTTGAATATTTTGTGTGAATCTTTTCCGGACTGAAAAGTTTCTGTTGAGATATCGGCTCACAGTCTTATTGGAGCTCCCATATAATTAACTAACTGCTTTTCTCTTCTGGCTTTTAAGATTCTTTTTTTGTCTTTAATCTTTGGCATTTTAATTATGATGTGTCTTGGAGTGGGCCTGTTTGAGTTCATATTATTTGAGACCCTTTGCACTTCCTGTGCCTGTATGTCTATTTCTATCACCAGGTTAGAAAAGTTTTCCATTATTATTTCTTTAAATAGGCTTTCAATTTCTTGCTCTTCTCCTTTTGGTGCCCCTATGATGTGAATGTTGGTATGCTTGATGTTATCCCAGAGACCTCTTAAACTATCTTAAAATTTGGGGATTTTTTTTTTTTTGGCCATTCTTTTGGGTGTTTTCTGCTACTTTATCTTCTAAATCACTGATTAAATTCTCTGCTTTTTCTAGTCTACTCAATTACTTCTAATAAATTCTTTATTTTAGTTATTGTAGGCCTTATTTCTGTTTTTTTATGTTTTTTATCTTCATTTTTATGTTTCCTATCTCTAATTATTTTCTGAGATCACTTGTGCATCTGTCCTCACAACCAGTGTTTTGAACTCTGTGCCTAGTGGATTGTTTGTCTCTAGTTAATTCTTTCATTGGCGGTTGGTTTTGTTCTTTTATTTGGGACATGTTTCTTTTTCTCTCAATTTTGGGTGAATTCTTGTGCTTGTTTCAATGTATTAGGTATAACTGCTCTATCTTTCAGTATTTGCAGAGTGGTCTTATGTGGCAGGTGTCTTGTGGGGTCCCATGACACAGTCTCTTTTGTCACCTGAGCAATGTGTTGCAGGTGTGTCTTTTGTGTGGGTCGCATGTGCCTCCCAGTTGTAGTTGAGACTTGGTAGCTCTTTGCACATCAATGAAAAAGGTTTACCCTTAAGTAATTGGATGTGAGAAGTGACTATGACTACAGTGAAGAAGATATTTTGCAGGGGCTGACCCTACGGATCAAAATTTGCTTTAGTGGGGCTCTGGTGCCTGCTCAGTATGATTTTTGGGTGTGTCATCTTTGGAGGCAGCTTGGTGGTACTCCAGGTTTGTCTGAAGCTGGCCACCAGGGTTTCCTGGGATAGGCCCTGCTGCAGGCCAAGTTCAGCCACAGTCAGTGACTTGCCCAAGGCCAACTGACATAAACCACAAAGCAATCTGCATATGGCCACCACACACACTGGGTTTGCAATGCCTTGAGAGTCCAAAATGTGAACCAAGGCCAGCTGCTGCTAGTGCTTGGCTTGGGCTGCTCAGCAACAAGTATGAGGCATGCAGAGACTGAATACTATTTGTTTGTTTTTTTGTGAGCCTTTGAGAGGTTTTGGGAATGTGTGCAGCATAAGCCAGGATAAGCCATTGTATGGAATAGCCACTAGAAGCCACTTGGGTTGCCCCACAGTTGGGTGCGGTGGGGTCTTAGAAAATTACCAAAGAGGGGTGAAAGAGTGTTAGCCAGATTGATGGAGACTCAGATATGGCAACCACCAGCATCTACACCCTGGGAGTGCAGAGGTCTCAACAAAGGAACAATGCTTCTGCCAGTACATTTGTCTGGGAGAAAGCTGCCCCTCCAGTACTCACCTTGAAATCAGACAATTCAGCTCCTCCTCATAGTACCCTGATGGCTTTTGAGCTGCTGCTCCAGTGCTGGAGGTCAGAGCAAGTGAATTTGATAGCATATAGTTTATGCAAAAGCCCTTAGTGCCTGAACCCTAGCAGCCTTCTGTCTCACTCAGCCACAATCTCTGCTGGTTTTCACAGCCAGTTATGGGGACTTCTTTCCCAGCACTGTAACCCTTCACTGAGAGTCCTGATGTGGGACTGGGGCAACTGGCTCCTTCAAGGGACCTCTACAGCCAAAACATCCATCCCAATTTTCTTTCTTTCTTTATTTGTGGGGGGTGGGGGGTAGTTCCTTGGCTGGGTATCAAACCCAGGCTGTGGCATTGAGAGTGCCAAATCCTAGCCACTACACCACCAGGGAACTCCCTCTATCCCAGTTTTCAATGGTCACTTGCAGGTGTGGGACCAGCCTGTTCTTCATCTTTACTCCTCCTACCAGTCTTGAGGTGTTTTTCTTCTAAATGCCCTTACTTGTAGGCCTTTGTTCAGCTAGACTTTAGGCAATTCTCAATGATGATGGTTCTGTTGTTTAGATGTAATTTTGTCATGGTCGTGACAGAATATAAGCACAATGTATACATATTCTGCCATCTTGACTAGAAATGTCTTGGATTAACTTTTAGTATTCATTTTTAAATGTTGTTTATAAATTTCTAGTATTTACCTGTGTTTTATTTTGTACAGTCATGTTTGTATTTTCTAATGTGTGGATATCAGAATTGAAGTAGGTTTTATTTTTGGATTTAATTTTTATTTATTAAGTGGAAATTTTAATGAATCAATTTACAACTTTAAAATTCTCATTTAATTAATCTCTAGTGTATAGTATAGGGTTGGTTTGAGTGTTCTAAGATAATTAGAGTGATTTTCTAAAGACCAAAATATAATGTAATAGCAACATTACATCATATATATCAAATAAACTTTTTTAAAATAGCTAAGTATTATGGAATTTATTCATATATGGCATTATTTTAGACTTGTAGAGAAGTCACATGATGAACTTCTAAACCAGTATCTGACAAATATAATACTCATTGCTGACCACTGCCCTTCTTTCTCTCAACTATATACATACACACAAATATATACTCACAAAAAATATAAATTCAGGACACACACACACACACACACACACACACTGGAATTTGGAGATAGATGGATGGAGATTTTATATATATGTGTGTGTGTGTATGTGTATATATACACACACATGTATATATAATCTCCAAATTCCAGTATCTTGAGAACTAGATCACATTGAAAATATTTCTGGTATTTACAAGCAAGACAGAATGCTCACTGTATCTGCTACTTTTAAACATGTTTTGTAGTTATTGGCCAATGCAATCCAACTAAATATTATCAATAATAAAAACTATAAATAAATTGGTAAATATATTTTTATTTGCAATATAATTATATACTAAGTAAATATAAAATAATCAACCAAAACACAATATCAAAACTAATATCAAATAAATGGAATAGTTCTTTTTTGAGAAATGTCATTTTGCAATATTTTTACTCATATTCTATTTTTCTAAGTTTGTATTGTGTTTATTTCCTTAATATGGTTTTATTACATTTATTAAATTTATTGTGGTTACCTTGGTTAGTAATTTTATATAAGTTTTAAGTGTACATTTCTATAATGCATTGCCTATATATTGCATTGTGTGTTCACCACCCAGACTCAGTTCTATTAAATAAATTTTGACTATATTTGAGGTTTATTTGACACTTTCAGATTGGTAGAAATTCTAGGATATAGATTTGGTTTTTTAGCACATACAATATTTTACAAACTCTATATTTTCTAAAAATTATTCACTGACATTTATATTATTATAAATAATAAATTCTCACTTGCACAAAGAAAATGATAATTAGTGAAGAAATTATAGATAAAAATTTCAGTCATAAAATAAAGATGTCAATGGGCAACATTTAATAACAATAGTTATTTATCTACATGTTTATCCAAAAAGTGTTCTCACCTTGAAATGCATCACAGAAACAAAATCCTTTGGATTGTTTTCCTAAGAAACCTTCTCAGATTACTGTTTCTTATACTATAGATAAAAGGGTTTAGCAAGGGAGTAATCACAGTGTACATCACAGCTGCTGCTTTGTCTCTTTCAGCTACTTGGGAACTTGAGGGACATAAATAAACACCAATTATTGTACCAAAAAATAAAAAAACCACACAGATGTGAGAGGAACATGTGGAGAATGCTTTACACTTCCTTGTGGATGATGGCATTCTGACTATAGCATAACCAATGAGTATGTAAGAAACTAAAATACAAGTAAAGCTCACAACCACTACCAGTCCCCCCTCAATAAAAATAAACAACTCATTAATATGAGTATCTGTACAGGACAATTTTAACAATGGGCCAATATCACAAAAGAACTGACCAATTTTGTTATCCTCACAGAAGGATAATTGACCCAATAAGATGGTGTGTATCTGTGCACTCAAGATTGCAAATATCCAGGCGCTGGCCACAAGACAAGCACAAAATTTAGGAGTCATGATGGATAAGTAGGACAAAGGAAGACAGATGGCCACAAAACGATCATAGGACATAATAGGGAGAAGCAGTGTTTCCAACCCTGAAAAGCAGATAAACAAGTACATTTGCATCAAACAATTATTGAAAGAGATGGTAGAATTTTCTGTTTGCATGTCTATAAGCATTTTAGGAACTGTAGTGGAAGATAAACAGAGATCAACCAAGGATAAATTGCTAAGAAAGACATACATAGGGGTGTGAAAACATGCATTTAGGATGATTGTTAGGATAATGAGCAGGTTTCCCATTATGGTGGTCAGGTAAATGCTGAAGAGCATGAAAAACAGGAGTGGTTGCATGGCTGAATCATTAGAAAACCCTACAAGGATAAACTCTAAAATGCTGGTTTGGTTAAGCTTCTTCGTAAATTCCATCACCTGCATGTGACTCTTGTGGTAAATATAGCAGCATGTAATTCAGCTAACAGGAGTAAGCAGGTGATAGACCTAAAGAATAAAATAAGCAAGATTTATTTGAGAGTATGGTGTGGTCCTAGTTTCTTATTATCAAGTTGGCTCAAAAACACTTTATTCTCTATAAGTAAATATTTATCACATCCTAAAATGAGTTACCAAATAGATTATTTAATTCATTTTTATTCACATCACTTGCAAATCATATTATCTATGTTTACTAATGAAGAAAATGAGATTTATAGATTTCAAAGATTTGACCACGATCACATAGTTATAAATAAGTGAAACTGATCTTTCAACACAGATCTTCTGACTTTTTTTTTCAATATACCAGAGGCTTAAAATTTACCACAAAATTTCCAAATATAGAAATATTTAATCCCTCTTGGCTTTGTATTTATGTCATTATCTCTATTCAACTCTTTTTTAACTTCACTATCTCCAGAAGACTCATTTCTAATTATTTTGGGGGTGTGTTTCAGAACCTTTTACCTTTGTCTTTATTAGGTCAATTAAGACATAGCAATTTAGTTGCAATTTAATGTATGTTTCCTTCATTACCCCATAAAGCCCCTGGGTAATAAAGTTTATGCCCTGTTTACTCTTGTGTCCCAGTCTTTTCAAAATGCATTGCCTTACAATAAAGCTAAATAATGAAGTAATAACATAAATGAGCAATGATAAAAAGCAATTAGAATGATATGTGTCAGGGAACTATGGCTAACCCAGCAAGGTTTGGGATGGTCCATATTTATTTTTAGATAGCCCTGAATAATTTTCTTTCATTATTCAAAGACTATGTGTACCCATTTTCAGAAAAAAATAAACAAGTAACTTATAAGAAAAAATTGGAGTAATACATAACTTCCAGTCTTCTTCATTTCTGAGATTAAATCAATATCAGAGAATTCTTGTTTAGGAAATAAATGCTTTAAAATACATCAACAAAATTATATACATTCAGGTGGAAAAACTTGGACAGGGATGACTTCAAAGATTATTAGCTCTCTAACAAGAAAATAACCAATCCAATTAAAAAGTGGGCACGGGAACTAAACAGACACTTCTCCCATGAAGAAATACAAATGGCCAGCAGACATATGAAAAAATGCTCATCCTCATTAGCTATCAGGGAAATGCAAATCAAAACCACAATGAGATATCACCTCATACCTGTTAGAATGGCTATTATCAACAAGACAAGGAATAACAAGTGCTGGAAAGGATGTGGAGAAAAAGCAACTCTCGCACACTGCTGGTGGGAGTGCAAACTGGTACAATCACTGTGGAAGACAGTGTGGAGGTTCCTCAGAAAATTTGGAATGGAATTACCATTTGACCCAGCAATCCCCCTTCTGGGGGTCTACCCAAAATCTTGAAAACCTTTGTCCGCAAAGACTTATGTACCCCAATGTTCATCGCAGCGCTGTTCACAGTGGCCAAGACAAGGAAACAACCAAAGTGCCCTGCGACAGATGACTGGATAAAGAAGCTGTGGTACATATACACAATGGAATATTACTCATCTATAAGAAAAGATGAAATATTGCCATTTGCAACAAAATGGATGGACCTGGAGATCATCATACTTAGTGAAATAAGCCAGACAGAAAAAATAAGCCAGACAGAAGAACTGTATGACTTCACTCATATGTGGAATATAAAACTGAAAGCAACAAAGAGAACAGAAATGAACAAACAAACAAAGAACCCATGGACACAATCAATAGTTTAATGTTTATTTGGGGACAAGTGGGGAGGGGATAGGAAAAGAGGAAAGAGTGGGAGAGGAGGGAGGGGGAGCTAAATATATGGTGATGGAAAGAGAAGTCACATTAGGTTGTGAACTTATACAACAAGTTGATGATGCACTGTAGAATTGTACACCTGGAGCATATGTAATTCTTGCTAACCAATGTCACCCCAAGAAGTCTAACAATTAAAAAAAAAAGATTATTAGCTCTATAACTCTGACATAAAGCTCTCACACTTCAGGTTTCTGATTTATAACTTTTTTTATTTTAATAATAAACACATCATATTTGTTTAAATTAATGACTCTGGGAGAATATGATGAATATAAAACTATCCTACTATATTTGGAGAACCACACCTCACATCTCTTATTTTAGGAAAAACAAGTTTATTGGACAAAATGGAGATTCCCTTGTATCCAGGAGTAGAGTAATTATGGCAATGATTATACAGAGGGAGTGTTAAAATCAGACATCCTGCTGTTTGTGTTATTTGTGTCGTCTTGTCATGTTGAGGACTTAAACTACGGTTTTAAAGTTCAATGAGAATTTTCTTTTAGGAGTCAACCTAATGCTCTTGGGTGAATGAAATCTGAGTTGCAAATTACCATATATCAGTTCCAAGAAACCTTAAGGTGTATGGGTTTTCGAAACATAATTCTGCCAGAAGACCTCCCACCCAAACAAATGTGATCAGAACCATAGTTTTTCTCCCCCTGTATTCTCCTGAGCATATAAATTCATGTTTTAAAATATCTAAGGGTATTCTGGAAGATATTGTGCTAACTAAACTTTTGAAGCCACAATAATTTGAGTTTCCCCAACCATAAAATTGCATCATTTTACTGTAACACATCTAGCTTCTAAAAGAAGAAAAGCAAAGCACTTGTCATTGCATAAATTAAAGAAGTTAAGTGGGGGTTCCCTGGTGGTGTAGTGGCTAGACTTTGGGATTCTCACCACCACAGCCTGGATTCAATTCTCAGCCAGGGAACCAACCAAAAAAAGAAAATAAAAAAGTTAAGTAGATAAAAAATCATATATTACAGGTCAAAAAACTCAAATATATAAACTTCAAAGAATATTAAGAAAAAATAGTCCTCAAGTATTATAACTCAAATATAGTCCTTAAATAATTATAACTGCACTCAGCGAAGGGGGCATTTTTAAGGAAGTTAAAATAGCTTACCAGAATTAATGTTTGTACTTGTGGATGTTCTTCATTGGCGTCACTTATGATTCATCTCATCAACAAAATAGTTTTCATGAATTGACCAGTTTAGTCTCCTCTGGAAATAATGAAGCTTGTGCATGAGAAATTAATGGTTCAACATAATGATGTAACTGAAGAATGTGGGACAGAGGGAAGTAAATGAAGAGTCAGAGACCATGTACAAGCTCTGAGGCACAGTCTATTCAGTTACTCTGGGTTGCACGCCTGAGGTTAAATTTAAACTCTGGCATGCAACCAAGAGACATTTTCTCTAGGGAGAATTGAAGATTTATGAGCTTATACTTTTTTTCTTGCATATTGACAGTAACCAAATTACAGCATTTTTTCACCAGAGACTGTAAAATTGTTATGTTTATCAGGAATTTCTATTAACATATTCTCTAAAGTAAAATATCAGGTATGAAATTATAGTAAATCACCTAATGGTCAGAATTCTATTGAATTTCAGTGATTTTCTTATAAGTAAATGCATTTTCTCCACCCAAATTAAGTTTTGTTGCTGTTTTCCTTTTTGTCTGACATATTGTAAGTGCAACAGAGTGTATTTATCCAGAAGTCTTCACATATTTTATTGCACATGTTACTTCTCATCTCATATTGTACAAACTTGGAGCTAAAAAGCTCATCAATACAAACTACATGTTTTGTCAATAACAGGGTTTCTAAGACTTTCTGGAATAGTGGAGAATCCTACTTTATTCAATTACATGCAACTTTGAAAAGTAAGTTGATAAAACTGTATTTAAACTATTATAATATAATGAAAATAATTGTAAAGCTTAGATTCACATGAGCACCATCCAACCTTACTCATCAGGTCACTTAAATAAACTTAATGCATATTGATATTATCAAGCATTATATCTTCAAATATTTCTATTTTGTCATTATACCCATTTTCTTCTTCTAAACGTATTAATAGAGACAATAGAGACAATAAAGTCTTAGGAGACTTTTTTATAATTTGCATACACATATCTTTTATTCAATTTAAAACATTGAGGGTGAATGAATCATTGTTATTCTGTAAGTCCCCAATTATTACTATCAAAAACAGACTGTATTATATTATTTTTAACTCTTTTTTATTATTTTGTATTAGTTTTAAGTGTGCAGCATGATGGTGAGACACTTATATAATTTAAGAAGTGATCCTCTAATTAGTCCAGTACCCACCTGGCACTATACATAATTATTATCGTACAATGTCTGAAAATTAACTTAACAAACTCATCCTAGAAAAAGTGCTACATATCTCATTGCTGAATACCACTATGGTCACCTTTGAAGTACTCCCCTTGAGAAGCTATGCACCAATGCCAGCACCTAGGTTCACTTTTCAAAGCAATTGTGGAAATCTTTTCCTGAAATGCCCATCAGAACTGTTATATTATCCTTTATGTCCTGAATGTCATCAAAATGTCTTCCCTTCAATATTTCCTTTATGTTTGGGTAAAGAAAAAAGTCACTGGGGGCCATATCAACTGAGTAGGGAGGGTGTTCTGGCACAGTTATTTTTTTTTTGCATTCATAATTTTAATACATATTGCCAAATTCCCCATAGAAGTCGAAAACTATATATATTCCCATCAGCTCTATATTTTTATCCTTTACATTGATGTTTTTAAAATTCAATTTGTTGTTAGACTTATTGGGG
>PVJL010011443.1:0-42881 GCA_004026885.1 Lyroderma lyra | reverse complement strand
TGTGCGTGTGCATGTGGTGTGTGTGTTTGTGTGCGCGTGTGTGCGTGTGCATGTGTATGTGTGCATGTGGTGTGTGTGTGTGTGCGCGTGTGTGCTGTGGGGGTGGTGTGCATGTGGTTTGTGTGGTGTGTGCGTGGTGTGTGTAGTGTGTGTGTGTGTGTGTGTGTGTGTGTGTGTGTATGTCTCCCTCACACCCCCAAGCATCAGCAGAATGGTTTGTGCTTCCAGATGTGAGTCAGGAAGGAAGGACTGGTCCTGGTCTAAGCATTCTTACCCTTTGGAGGTAGGAATAGGCAGGCAAGTGTGTGTGTGTGTGTGTGTGTGTGTGTGTGTGTGTCACAGAAAGAGAGGGTGACTCAGCCTCATGCTGAATTCTCTCCCAGGCTTCCTAGCCTGACAAGTGACTTCTTACTTGGGTCAAATGGGAGAAGGGCTGAAATTCTTTTCTAATATTGCTCTCCTGGGGTGTGGAATGGAATTTTCCAGTGGAAACGTTAATCCCCTCCCATAATGCAAGTGTCCTTCCTGTATCTGTCACTCTGTGTCCATCTGTACCAGCAGAGTGTGTCCTCTTAGAGACAGCAGCCTTCCCCATCCTGAGAACCTAGCACAGCACGTGGGGCAAAGTAGGTGCTTAGTAAATCTTGGTTCAACAGTAATGAATAAACTTCAGAGAATACTAGTGGGTGCATCAAAGGACTGTGATGTGACCTGAATTCTCTCCAAGCTGCTTGACCGATGTCAAATCACCTGAGTTCTCACCTCTGTGCTAGGCCCAATGACAGTCAGGGGAAGAACGATCAAGTTCACGAATGAGCCTTTGGTTTCTATGCCAGTTCCCAAAGGGAACTGTAACTTCCGTGAACTCGCACTTTCTGCCTCTCTCGCAGGTGTTAGCTTGTGAAAATGCCGGCTGAGCTCAGCTCCCTCGTGTGAAATGCAAATCCTGAGAAGTTCAAGCACACTGGTGAATTGCAGCCTGGATTTCTTTTATTAATGGTCACTAATGGTCTGCCACCAATCCACACCTGTTAGACGCAAAACGCTTGGCTTGTTGCTTGAATTGAGTATAATTTACCAACTCGCTGATTATTCATTCTCTCTCAAGGTGTTAGCCACAAAAAGAGCGAAAAACAAGTGGACTCACCTGGTTTTCGTAGGCAGCGTGGCGTTGCCATGGTTGTCCAACAGTCCCAGGTAGGAAGCGAGTAGCTTACACTGCCCGGCTCGGGGACTCTCAGCTTGGGTCACCATGTGTGTTCACTTGCTGGGGCAGCCACCGCAAAAGCACCACAGACCGGGGGGCTTAAACAGAAATTCGTTTTCTCTGAACGTCCAAGGTCAAGGTGCCGGCAAGCTGGGTTTCTTCTGAGGCCCCCTCCTTGGCTGGTGGGCCATCTCCACGTGTGTTCCCGTGGTCTTCTCTGTGTGGCCGTCCGTGTGCACTTCCTTAACCAGTCAGACTGGGGTGAGGCCCACCCTTAACCCACTGCAACGTAATGTCCTCTGTACAGACCCCATCCCTAATACAGTCACATTCGGACGCACTGGGGGTTGGCACTTCAATGTAGGAACTTGGGGGGACACAATTCAGCCCCTAACACTGTGGAAGCAGGGCAAGCAGCTGAGAGCCCGGGAGACAAGGTAAGATGCCACACCCTGAGCCCCATGAGACGCGTCCCATCTGGGGTTCTATCACACCACGATCTGGGGTGGGGAAGTGGCGGGGTACACCCAGGGCCCTTCCCAGAGGCGCTGGGCACCTTCGCCCTTTTGCTTCCCTCTTCCTTTTCCCTTCCCCCCAGTCTCGGTCTTGGACTAGAGGCCCCCGAAACTTCTGCTGTGCTCTGGCCTTTCCTTCAAGACCTTGACCTTTGATACTCAAAGCCCAGCCTTCTGAAGCTCGAAGAGCTTCTCTGAAGTGTACTGCTTCTGCCCTGAGTTTCGAAAGTGTGTTTTACAGTGGAAAAGCTGAGGCCCCCATCTTTGTTCTCTGAGTCGCATCCCCCGGCAGTCCCCCTCGGAGAGACTGGGCCGGGGCGTCCTTGTGGCCAGGGGCGGGGAGAACCCACAGGGTGCAGGGAACTTGGTGGGGGAAGGAGGGGAGCACTGAGTAACTTATTGCCGATGGAGCCCTTCACTCTGTCTTCTCGGAGAAGCCCTGCTCACTACGATTCCTCCGACACCTGAACTGGACACGTCTCATGATCGGATCCCAGATTTCTGCGGATCAGGGGCTCTGCGCCATTTTTCTCATTTTTCTCTGTTTAATTCCATATTCCCTTGGACATAAAGGCAGAGCATACTCCCTGACACCATAGAGCTGAGTTCAAATCCTGTCGCCACCACTCATTAGCTTATGACTCTGGGCTGGTAGCCTAAGTTCTCGAAGACTCAGTTTCGTCACCTCTAAAATGGTCTAAAAATGGTGCCACCTCACGGAATTGCTAAGAAGACCCGATGAGATGGTCGATATGAAGTATTGAGGGCCGTGCCTGGCACATGCTAACTGCTACAATATGTCAATTGTTATATTTAAAAATAGTTTTCTATAGCTGAATTGAGAGGCTACGCACTCAGTTAAAGCAAGGTGGTGGCGATGGCAATGACGTGCGGAAAAAACGCGAACTGCACTTGCCATGCAGCGACTATATTTGGCAACAAGTGTCTTCGATTCTCTTGCGAGAGAAGGATTTTGCTGTGCTCAGAGCCCCTTTGAGCCCCATAATAATGCTTATATATAGTGCCTTTTGTCCCAGAATCTTGGAGCAGCCCTGAAATCAAAATGTAACAAGAGTTGGATGGTTGCAAAAATAAAAGCAGCAATTTGCTTTTGTTTCCGGAAAAGGGCTTCCTTCCTTTCCTCGGTTACGGCTTGGCAGCTGGATGAGAACGTGCACGTACGTTTGACCTGGATCTATGGCGAACCACTGGCGATGAATGCTGACGGCTCCTGGGAGGTTGGCTTCAGGAGACGAGCCACGGGGGAGGTGGACCTCCTGGTGTTCACTGGAGGAAAATAAGAGAGGGATGAGCAGACAGAGGAGGAAACGACCTTTCCCGAGTGCCAGCTAATGGCCAAGAACTTTTCACATGCTAGCCCATTTGAGCCCAATGACTACTGGCATGTGCAGATGAGGAAAGGGCTCAGAGAGGTTAACAGTTTCTACAAGGTTGCACAGCAGTCAAATCGAGGGCGGTTCCAGACTCAGCTGTGTCTCCTTCGCAAACCCGGGCTCCTATCACAGTACCACACTGCTTCTCTTTCCCTGAGGATGCTTTTCTTCACTTTCAAGGCATGTGGAGTGGGAGAAAGGAAGAAAGGGCCATGCCCTGGGGGGTGTGGGAGCGTCAGATCCGCTGTGCGATGTGGGAAGTGGAAGGGAGAGGAGAGGTGACCTGCAGAGAAGTCCTGAGGGAGCATGCGCCAGTGTCCTAGAGTTTAATCAAACCTGAGGCGCCATCGTTTGTAAGAGGTCCCACTATTTTATGCGTGACTGATGAAAAATACCACTGCTCATTACAATTGGCATGGATTACAAGACATCTGGATTTCCGAGGCATTAAAATGTGAAAAGCTTGCATGTTAGAATCCAGGAGAGATGTCATTGATCAAGGCCAGCTCCCCTCCTGTGCTTAGTTAGTCTAACACAGGACACTAGTCATTCTAGGTCTTTTAAGCACAAAGGGTTTAATACAGAGTGTTAAGCACTCACAGGACGGCTGGAGGGCTGGACCGGCTGGGCTCAGAGGCCCCAGCGCCGCCCCAGAAAGGGGAGGAAGACGAGGCAGCGATGGCGGCTGGAGAGTTTGGGAACGCGGTGAGAGTTCTAGTTAACCGTACACCCTCACCTCGGACATTGCTGACCAGATGTATCATTTTAAATCGGCAGAAAACAACGGGACTGTCCCGTTTCCAACAGTCCGTGCGGTCAGCCTACTGACACCTTGCATTTGGCCCAGTGAGACTAGGTTGACCCTGTGCACCTTTTGAAAAGGGACAGTCCTGGTCTTTCCTGTCCTGTTTAAAATGGTACTTCTGGTCAGCCTATTCTGACAGCAATTACAAATGCAGGGGGTGGTTTTTTTAAAATTTATTTTTTTCGTCAGACTTACTGTGGTGACATCTGTTAGCAAGGATTACGTAGGTTTCAGGCGTGCAATTCTACAGTGCATTGTCACCTTGTTGTATAATAATTTCACCACCTAATGTGACTTCTCTTTCCATCACCTTATATTTAGCTTCCCCCCTCCTCTCCCACCCCCTCTCCCCTCCCCACTTGTCCCCAAATAAACATTAAACTATTGATTGTGTCCATGGGTTGTTTGTTTGTTTGTTCATTTCTTTTCTCTTTGTTGCTTTCAGTTTTATATTCCGCATATGAGTGAAGTCATACAGTTCTTTGTTTTTTCTGTCTGGCTTATGTCACTAAGCATGACGATCTCCAGGTCCATCCATGTTGTTGCAAATGGTGATATTTCACGTTTTCTTACAGCTGAGTGACACCCCATTGTGTGTATGCACCACAGCTCCTTTACCCAGTCATCTGTCGCAGGGCATTTGGGTTGGCCACTGTGAACAGCGCTGCGATGAGCATTGGGGTGCATAAGTCTTTGTGGACTAAGGTTTTCAAGTCCTTGGTTTTGATCATTCACGAGAAGGACT
This sequence comes from Lyroderma lyra, assembly GCA_004026885.1. NCBI lineage: Eukaryota > Metazoa > Chordata > Mammalia > Chiroptera > Megadermatidae > Lyroderma > Lyroderma lyra. Next base: position 38,215 of record PVJL010011443.1, on the reverse strand, counting down.
CCCAGAATTCACTGGAAGCTGTAATACTCACCGGTGTGGTTTACTGTGGGGACAGCATTCAGGTTAAAGCCGGCCAAGGGCGGACGAAGAGACGTTCCAGTCGTGGAGCGTCAGCCGCCCTCTCCTCATGGGGGTATTGCTTCCCCAGGATCAGTGTGTGACAATACGTGTGTGTGACAGTGCGTGTGGGGTATTGCCAATCAGGCACCTAAGCCTCAGTGTCCAGAGTTTTTATTGGAGCTCCATCACAAGGGTATGGTGGATTGCTCGTTGGTTGAGCTCAGGCTCTAGTCCCTCCAGAGATGGACTACACAAGCTCCCAACTCTACCTGCTACCCAGGGAGCAGGAAGCTGCTACTGCCACCAACACAGCTGCCTTCGGACACTGCTGCAGAAAATTCCCAGGCTTCTATGACTGCGCTGACACCTCGCTGCTGCTTTCCAAATCTTTCTCGAGGAATCTAACTGATGGAACCTAATTTGTGCCCAGAGCTGTGAGCACCAGGGTGTCTGGGAAACGCAGGTATGAGCTTTGGGGACTGTGCAGGAGGAAGGGACAGTCAGCAGGAAGGGGAGGGAATGTGTGCCGAGTGCGGCAGACCCTCTCTGCCACCCCTCTAGACAGGTGGGCAGAAGGCAATCCGTCCGCAGGCAGCTCGCGTCCTCCTCGGCCCAGGCGCTCCGGCCACGGGCAAGCCGCTCGGGCATCTCGGTGGGCACACGCTGCATTTCCCTGGCCATTTGTCTCAAAACGTGGGGAGGACAAGTACCGACGGTGTCTTGGAAACCAGCTCGGGAGATGTAAACGCGTGAACTGGTGGATGGTGGGCGCGCTGCTCATTAGCACAATTCCGAGAAAATGCCTAAAACTTACTAAGTGGAAACTGTTAGCATCATCATCATCATCAGTGTCATCATCATCCTCAGGATGGAGAAAGAGAGAAGCAGGAGACACTTTCCTGAGACTTTACACCCCTATGCGTCTACTCAGAAGAATCCATAACCATCACGTGGTCCTTAAGGCCGAGAGAACCGCTCGCGCCCCCCGTGGGAGTCACGTGGTCGGTCAGCTGCGTGAGGGGTCCGCGCCGCCGTCTGCCAGCCCGGCAGGGCGACGCGCCCTCCCTCCCGCGTCCTCACCCCCGAGTCCGGCCACCGCTTCGCTCACGGCCTTTGCCAGCAGTGGCAGCCGGGCTGGACGCCGGGATGGCTCTGCGGGTCCCTGGCGGCGTGGCCCTAAGCAAATCCGTTCCTTTCTCTGAGGAGCCGTCTCCCCCCGTGGACACTGGGGCGCATCTTATCTGTCCGTCAGGGTCCCACAAGGCGGTTTCTCGGCACCTGCTGAGTGGTCGCAAAGATCACAGTCACTGGAGTTTGTGGCCGCGTCTGCCTGTGCCACTGCGTCAGCAGCCTGCTAAGGCGCGTGGAACGCGGCCCGGTCCTTCCGGAAGGCGGGCATGTGGGCGCGGCCCGGGCATGAGAGAGGCAGCAGAAGGGCGGGGAGTAGAACCGGGGCCCCGGGAGGCCCGTGCGTGCGTTCTGCTCCTCACCCCGCTCCCGTTCCCCTCCTCTCAGGCGGTGACACCTCCATCACCTGCCCTGAGTCCTGACGCCCTGGCAGCTTTGTTCCAGGTACATCAAAGTTCTTCCCTCCATTGCCCTGTCTACCTCCCGACAGCCTGGCAGGCAGAGAACTGGTTGGGCCAGGAAGGTTGTTGCCATCCTACAGATGAAAAGGACAAGGACGAAGGACACGTGGGCGGAGCCAGCGTCCCCTGGGCAACCTGTCAGGGCAGTGTTGCTTGCTCGTGACTGTCATGTGGGTTTGAACTTCACAGACTGAGTGTCTGCCACGGTTGAGCCTATATCAACCTTGAGCCTTTCCAAACGGCCCCGCACTGTTGTGACCTTTCTGTCCCTTGTGCCGGGTTACCAGGGTTGGAGGGGCCCCCGGAAATGATGAAGGGCACGCCGGAGCCTGACCACCTGGCAAATCAATCCAGAGCCCACCACGAGGGCCGTAAATGCCTTATGTCTCCTAGTACGTGCTGGACACTTTCCGGACAGCTCTTGGATGTAGGGTTTTAGCTGGTCTGCCTCTGCTGGGTGGGTGGACATTTTATTCATTGGGTTGAACCCTCTCATGGGTCACCCTCTTTGATCCGCCAGGACTCCCGTTACCCAACCATGGCAGCATTTACAAACCTCTATCACAGCACTGAAATGATTTCCTCTTAAGAAGTTTCCTCATGTACTGAGCTTGTGCACAAAGAGGCAGGAATGCATTTAGAGGTAGATTCAGGGGGCTCACCGATACTCCTTGAGATTTCTTTTCTCCTCTTTAAGAATTGAGGTAATGTATGTGAAAAAGCACAGGACCTAACACATAGTAGGGCCTCCTTAAACATTAGGTAAACTGGAATGCCAGAGTCCCCAGAGGTTGGCCTGGTCGCTGGTTCCCAGTAGGTGCTCAGTAAACATTTGCTTGGACTGTGTAGGTATTTTTGAATATATGGCAGGACTATATCCATGAACCTGTCCTCCCTAGTTCAAGTCCTGACTGGTCAACCTTCCGCATAGCCCTGACCCTCACACCAAGCTACCAACTCATAAAAATGAACTCCTATGTCGCAGAGTTGTATCCCCACCTACGGCATCGCAGGCATGTCTCTGCAATGGCAGCTTGGACTGGGTCCTGCCATGCTTTCCACTGGTAGAGCATTTTAGCACACGTGGGTGGTACTGGAAGTGTTGGCAACTCCCTCAGAACATAGCTCCATTTAAGTGGCATATAACAGTAAGCCACCCGACTGAGGGTGAGGGCGCTGAGAGTTCAGAATAAACACATTCCGTTCTCCCCTTGGAATATTCCACGCACAGTTGCTGATTTAACAGTGCTTTAAGGTCAGCCAATTGTAAACCCACCGTGGGAGCAGAGACCATTCTTCTGAATGTGTAGGGTAGAGTTATGGGGGACATGGTCACAGTGTGAGAGATAAGCTTCATTCCATGCCTCCTTAGCATGTGTGTGTGGGTATGCATGTGTGTGCATAAGCATGTGCGTAGAACGTCTGTCTCTCAATGGATTCTGGCCACAGAGTCTTGCTGGGGAATCCTACACCCTAAGATGTGTGAATCTTAAGGCTCTTTGCCGACATATATTCATCGCGTGCTCACTTTGTTCATGGGTTTCCATCAGGGTCTCAACAGGAAGCAGATGACACACTGGAAATGAGATGATGTGAGGAGGGTGTGTTTACAATGAGACTACTAGCAAAAGTGTGGGGGTGGAAGCCACAGGAATGGAGCTGGAACTTGTGGTTCAGCAGCAGCCCAAGGTGTTTTCGTCTGCAGATTTGAGGCACAAAGGGAAGAAATTGTCATGCAAGTTGGAGGGGAGAGCTAGGGGGCAGTGGACTTCCACTGAGAGACCCAACCAATTGGAGGTGACCTTGAGTACAGGATCCAGGGGGATATCTACCCTCAGCATTATTTGTCTTTCCTTCTATTACTCTGCAGAGTCCTCCACATCCAAATCCAGCAGAAGCCAGGTGGCATAGGAACCTTGAAGTGGTTTGTACAACTCAGCCTCCTGAGGTCCAGGACAGGTTGGGGAAGTATCTGGAGCAGGTGAGGGTACGTGGAGGGGCAAATGTAAGTCATCATATGCAATACTGCACTGTCAATGGACAGAGTGATTCCAGGTTTTGTGAAGACTGACGCTCACACAGTTTTGGAGGTCCACTTTAAGAAAACCATATAAGAATATCTTTCATGGCAAGTAAAAAACACAAAAAATGATGTAAACACATTGCTAAGGCCCTCCCCAGGCCTTCAGAAGGGACCTCTGTAAGTGACGCTCTGAAGCTTTGTTTCCTTGGTTTCATTGTAAATCTTCCTCTGCCTATAACTTTGGTGATTTTGACTTAGAACAGTGTCCCAGTTCACGCTGAGTTTATAGTCTCATGATTGATGGAGGCTTAGACAACTGATTGTTAAGTACAAAGCAAACTGTGGCATAAGAGAATTGCAGATGAAATACGAGAGGTTAGGTGGACATTGAAATAGGCTTTGAAAGACAGATAGAACTTCGACACATGGCAGTGGGTGGACAGAATATTAATACTATCTATTTATTGAGCACCTAGTATGTCCAAGGTACTGTCTATAGATGATCTCATCTGATCCTGATAGAAACAGAAACTGAGACTCATAGGCTACAAAGTGGAAGACCTAAAATTTGAACTGGGAGCTGCTTGCTTCCAGAGCCAGGACATAGTATAGTGAACCAAGCTCTTGTGAGAGAAGCATTACAGGGTGGTGGACCAGAAGGTGGAAACGCAGAAGTAGACAGAGGAGACATGAAGCCAGTGGAAACCTGGCACCTCTTTTACATTCAACCCGTTGTCAAGCCACTGCGAACACTGGCAATAATTATTTCGGTTCGTAGGGAATTGAGGGGTATAGCATCTGAGCCGAAGGGCTAGTCAGAGACTGTGGACCACATTTCCCAGAAGCCCACGGGGGCATAGGGACTGGGAGCCCACTTCATCTGTAAAAGACTTCATTCCCCAGAATGCAGTGGGGGTGCCGGCCCACGGCTCCCGGCATTCCAGGGGAGGCAGCCGGAGCCGGCGCGGACTGCGCTCTGCTCTGAGGCGTTCCCGCTCGCCCCGCCTCTCCTTCTCGCCCCCGAGCCAATGGGAAGGGCTCATACTGCAGGGTGTGATGGGGCCGGCGCCACAGAGGCGTTGCGAGTTGGCGAAAGCGGCGGGAAGTTCGTACTGAGCTGAGGTGACGGGTCTGCGGCTCTGGGTAAGGGGCTGCGGGTGGCGCGGGCGCCGAGCTGGGGCTGAGCAAGGGGCGGCCGGGGGCTGGGCCGACGCCGGGCGGCGCGGGGCGCTGCGGGTGGTGCGGGCGTCCCGTCCAGCCGGGTTTCCCTCGGGCCCCGCCGTGGCCCCGAGTTGCCTGCCAGGGCCAGGCCGGCCCCCAGGCCGAGGTCCTCGTTCCGGACGGCGTCGTGGCCAGACTTGGCACTGTGTCCTGGTCGCTCACAGGGCCGGGTCTGAGAGAGGGGATCTGCGCCAGCCTGGACCGACGAAGGTCCCTCTGCTGTCATGGAGCAGACATCCTGGAGGGGGAAACAGAATAGAAGCACATACGACGACGTGCAGATACTTAAAACCTTCCTTAGCACAAGGGCAGGCGGGGTGCGCCAGGGGGGGTGCTGGCGAGGGGGTGCATCTCAGAGGAGGTGACGTCTGACTTGGGGTCTGAGCGGGGAGAAGGAGCCCGTCCCGTGCAGGATAGCTTCCAGGACCGCCCCTTTGCGTACCAGTCGGCGTCCGGGTGGGGCCGGACGGGAGCTTGCACTGGCGGAGGGTCTGGTGTTGGCGGGAGAGGCTCCGTGGGGAGGTTTACGAGGCGTTTGCGTGTGTTCCTCTTCTGTTTCCCGAGCTGACAGGATGGCACCCTTTACTGATACAGGTATATTTAAGGACAAGATAGTTTTGGCTCTGGTCTGAAAACTCGGGTAATTTGGTTAAATTGGACAAGCAGCAATAAAGTCGCGGGGTGGAGAGAGGGAGACAGACGGGCACTAAGTTCCTTTTGAGGCCATCTATTTTTCTAACTTTTGTATTAAGTCACCCAGTTTTGTCTTTCTTTGTATCGGCTCTTTCCCTCCCCATCACTTCCTTTCCTGGGACAAGTTGGAAATACCAGTTTTGCTATTGGGAGGGTGGTGGTTTTAGGGCACTGTTGAAGAGTATCTTTAATTCGTTTTCTTTCTTTCTTTTTTTTTAAACTGGAATTTCCCATCTGTTGAGTATGAAATTTGCAAGAGTGAAAGAAAAGCATTTATTTTAAAGAGTTCATAATAAAGACACCTTACTTTTTATGACATGCTGAGCATGATACTTTTGGAGAGAATTTAATCTACAGTTTTAAAGCAAATTCAGAGGGAAGCAAGGGTTCTTAATGTGATCATTCTATTCAGATTATGCTTGTGCTGTTGAAAATGGCATGTGGTAATTGGAATTAAATTTCTGGGTAGATAAGGTTATGTTCATTTGCTACCTAGAGAAAGGCATGTAACTTAAGTAGTCAGTCAGTGCTAGCTTTCTCTGCTGAAGCTACCACAGGTGGGATTCTCTGCATCTCTGCATTGCTGATCAGATTCTACGTTAATACAGTAGAATAACTTGAATTTAATAACAAAAAACTTGTATTATGCATTACTAGTCAATTTAGTACTAGTATCTAGTACAGATAATATCAAGTTGATCGTGTAATGGCTTCTTATGTTAAGTGCTGTAAAAATTATGAGAGGATATTTATTAAAACAATGAGATAATGGAGTAATGTGTCAAGCATAGAACCTGGCAAGTGCTCAGGAAATGGTCTCAGGGAAAGCTTATGCTACGTTTTATTCTAGGATGCAGGTGTATATTTTTAAAATTACGGTTGCGCATTCAAAATGTTGACAGAGCCTGAAAGTAAATTTCTTAAATAGGCCAACTTTTTTTTTTTTTTTTGAGAACTAATGCGAATTAATAATAAATATATAAGTGAATGTCCCAGATGTCTGGAAAATAAGAATTTTATTTTGACAACTCTGTTTTTTTCCTTACAACCATCCCTGCTAAGATATAGTGTACTTTTGATTTGGAGAGTAAAACTTTGAGAATATTTTTGATTTGAAAAATGAAACTTACTGAAAGTGAAGCAAAGCTTTACAGTTATATCAAGTGAAAGATGACTCCTGAATTTGTACAGGTGTGCAAAGGAACTTACAGGGAATTAAGTTCTGCCTCTTCATGTGTGGCGGTGAGTCTTTAATGAAAATTAGTCTTGGTGGGCCTCGAGAATGGATTGGTAACTGACTAAGACTGGAGAATATTGGTCAGACTGGAAGGATCATTGACATGCTTGCTGAGGTTGTTTTTCAGAGTGAGCAGAAATGGACTTATTTGCCAACTATTACATGCCTACTGTATGTCAGGAACTGCTAGGTACAGTCTGTTCTTGCTGTTGTAGTGTTTAGTTGAAGCAGGTTTTCTTTGTTTTAAATTAATAGTGGTCATTCTTTTTGACTTTAGTTATCTAGCATCCAGCACACAAGATGTCAATAAGTGTTGTAGGATAAAGCTGTTATTGATAAAATAGAGCAAATACAGAATTTTAATAAGAATATAAGATTAATTTATAAAGGTGATAGAATCCTGACAAAACACTTACCTGTGTGATGTTACCAAGACATGTTTGTACTCCAGGATCTATTTGGTCTTGTGACCAAAATTCCTGTGACTACGTGCCTACTGGCCATTACAGTGATGCAAAGGGGGCTGTGCCCATTGATGTTGTTGCTCTATGGCTCCTGGCATTTAAATACCTGGCATTCTGGGGTTGCTGTTTGGAAATAATTTCATGCACTTTCCCAGTTACTCCTGCTCCGTTCTCTCCCAATGCTGTCTTAAATCTTTGCACCCCATTCAAGCACAGAATGCAAGCACATTCTATTCTCATTCTGGATGCCAAGTGGGCAATACTTTAGAAAAGAAAAGCTCTCTAGAGAGCCCCCTAATAGGAGTTAGATTTTAATATTCACCAATAAATACAAGAAACTACTTTCAGTAATATTCTTCAGTAAACTTATTAAGGATTGTATTAGCCACAGCATCAACTCTGTCAGGGAAAAATGCATTGTAAATCATATTTATTTAGTCTTCATGTAGGTACATGGATTTTGATGTCTTTGCAATAACTCTGATCTGTCCATGGGTCTCTGGCCCATAGGATGGGAACCAGTAGGCTAGGATTTGGAAATTAAGATAGATACTGCTCATACCAGCATATGTTTAGGATGAATATTAAATGCACTAAAATGTTTATCAATAAGCCATATACATTAAGAGGGAAGGCATACTAGATAGGAGTCATATAATATAATTACAAGATTATTCCTTTGAGATTTGGGAATGTTTTGTCATACACTTTAAAGCAAATAGCATACTTTATTGGAAGGACACATTTATCTTGTGGAGCTCAATATCTGGAACAATATAGTTGGTCCCACAAGGGACTAAAAGAACTGGAAAGTCATTGTGAATGAGGGCAGCACCACCTTACTCTTTTGGGGACTTTGTAGTTTCTTCCTGTGCATTTATTTCCTTTTCTCTTTGCAGACTGGCAGTCTTGCTGCTGTTTGTATGTGGGGCAGATATGTCTGTTTGACACATAGTTCCTAGTTTGAAGAACCCAAAAGAGACTCTGTTATCTAATTGTCAGTTGTACCTAAAATATAAAAAAATAGTCATGAAGTTAGAAATCTAAGATAACCACAGCTTTATTTTAAGTTAATTGGTTTTCTCAAATTGCTTTACTAAGTAACCGCTGAACAAATGTCATTATTTGATAACACTCTGTATAAATGCATTGTGATCGTATTTCACAACACTGTTAGTGCTGTTAAACTTTTAGTCTCCATAGATTACGTCTGAAAAACATAAAAACTTACTGTTTGTACTAGCAGTGTTGCTTTTTAAAAAAATTCTTGCAGTTTACTATATAACATGGCAACAGAGCTATCAACATGCAGGTTTTTATCTCATTAAAATTCTTCGTTAGAGGTAATAAGAAAAGTATTATTTGAGAGTCAGGAAAAACATTTTAAAAATTTATTTTTAGAAAGCCAAGGTCAGGTTATAACATTTAAAGCTTAAATCTTGTTGTATTTTCAGACTTTTTGAAAATATTTTAGAAATTGTGACTTTTAAATTTACATTACCTCTCCTGTTGCTGGTAGGAATGTAAAATGATACAGCCACTCTGGAAATTAGTTTGGCAGTTTCTTAAAAAGTTAAATATATATATGGCCCAGCAGTTGTACTCCTGAGCATTTTATCTTAGAGGTGTAAAAACTTAGCTTCACACTGAGACCTGTACTTGATGTCATAGGGACTTTATTTATAATAGCCAGAAACTAGAAACAACTCTACATGTCCTTCAGTGGGTGAATGGTTAAATAAAATGTTGGGTAGCCATGTAATGAAACACCACTCATAACAAAAAGGAGCAAACTATTGACACATGCAACAGTTTTTATGGAGCGCAAGGATTTAGTATTGACTGAAAAAAGCCAACCTCAAAAGGTTGTGTGATTGCATGATTCCATTTATATAGCATTATCAAAATGACAAAATTATAGAAACGGAGAACTGGTTAGCTTTTGCCAGGGTTAGGGCTGGAGGTGGGGTGTAACTATTAAGAGGTAGCAGTAGGGAGTTTCTTTGATGTTGTGATGGTAACACAAGGTTTTACACCTGACAAAAAATGCCATAGAACTCTACACATATACACACAAAAAGAATGTAAAAATTGAAATTCAAGTACGTTTGCATCATTGTCATTTCCTAGTTTTGATGATTGTGCTATGCTTGTCAGTTAATGACTCTCCCACACTTGATTCAACCCTTCAACCATTGAAGGACATGTGGGTTGTTTTTAGTTTTTGGCCATTACAAATAAAGCTGCTGTGAATACTCATGTACCGGTTTTAGTGTGAGTGTAAGTATTAATTTTTCTAGGGTAAATGCCCAGGAGTGCAACTGTTGGGTCATAGGGTAAGTGGATGTGTAACTTGTTAAGAAACTGCCAGATTTCCCCAGCGTGGCTGTACCATTTTACAACCCTGTCATCACTGCACTGGAGACCCAGTTTCCCTGAATCTTGATCAGTGTTTGGTGTTGGCAGTATTTTTTATGTTAGTCAGTAAGGTGTGTGGTGGTATCTCATCAGGCTTTAATTTGCATTTCCTTAACGGCTAGTGATGTTGGACATCTCTTCATTGCTTATTTGCCATTAACATCTTATTTGCTGACTTGTCTGTTCGAATTTTGCCTATTTTGTAATTGGATTGTTTGTTTTCTTATTGTTGAGTTTAGGGTGTCTCTATATATTCTGAATACAAGTCCTTTGCCAGATTGGTGATTTGTAAATCTTCTTTCAGTCTGTAGCTTGTCTTTTCATTCTCTTACTGTGTCTTTTGCAGCACAAAAGCTTTTAATTTTGATGAGGTCCAACTTATTGATATATGGATCATGCTTTTACCTGACCCTAGGTAAGGAGTATGTTCTGTTTTCTTCTAAGTGTTTTATAATTTTATGTCTTCCATTTAGATCTAAGATCCAGTTTTCACATAGGATATGAGGTTTAGGTCTTGGTTGCTTTTTTCTTTTCCTTTTGCCTATAGTTTTTGCATGATACTTGTATGTCTTTTGTCCAGGTGTTCCAAAATGATTTGTTGAAAATATTACCTTTGCTCCATTGAATTATTTTTTTTAACCTTTGTAAAATATCCGTTGATCATACACTGTAAACTGCATACCAAAATGAAGATAGGAAATGAGTAAGCATTTAAATATGAAAATGAACGGAGATTTATGGCTTGAGTCTTGAAAAAAGTATGTATTGATGAGGAAGTTGGAAAACATTTTAGAGTACAGCATGAACAGAGATAGTTCTTAGAAAAAATAAGTAAGAACTGACTTTGAGGAAGTCATGTGAGTGGAGGGGCAGGGGGAAGTAAAGGAAGGATAGTTTATGAGTATAGAAAACTGCTGGTTAGAGAGGTTATAATCACTTCCATGGCTACTAGGAAGGAACTGTAGGTTCTTGAGCAGAAATGTTATGGTGGAAATGCTTTTCAAGAAAAGTTGTTTTCGGGCCATGCATGGCAGTAATAGGTTGGTAGGAAGGACAGGATATAACCATGACCCTTAACTTGGCTCACTACTTTGTGTTTATGTTTTCCAGAAAGCTAAACAAAGGGTGTCACTTCAGAATATTAAGTCCCTAGTATTTCTGAGAAGAATAATGGTAGATTTCAGACTTTTGCCACTTTTTCAGTGATGGATACTGAAAACTGCTGGACTCTCAGACTCCTTCATTATTAATGCTACTTTTAGTAAGTTGCACATGTGGGAAGAAGAATAGTTTCTGTTGGCTCATTGTTGGCGTGGATGACATTTCTTATCAGGCCTGAAAAGAGGCTAAGAGGTAAGCAGCTAAAATGATAAAAGCAGAGGCTTGATAAATTGACCTAATGAGGAAAAGTTAATGGAATCACTTCTATTTATCATGGCAAAGAGGGATTATTTAATCAGTGTGTCCTGATACTTGTATATGAAGAACTGTACAGAGAATGATGATGACCAGCTGTTCTTCAGAACCACTGAGGATTGAGTAAGGGCACATGCTCCACCTGCAGCCCTGGGGTTTAATCTTGGGGAAGCATTTCCAGGCAATAAGGACATTAGATACTGCATGCCATTGTTCCAAAACACTTTTGAAGGGAGAATGAACCTAGATGTAGTTTAGGAACGTTAATAGTAAGGGGCATTTGACAGGTGACAGCTCTCGAGTCCTAATTTATTGTGACTGAAAATAACTCAATTTCTGTTTTCTTAGCACCCACTTCACTTCTTGACTTCTTTCCCTGAACAAATTATACTTTTTTTTTTTTTTTCTGTTCATCTGTGGGACTCTCATTTGGTTTCTGCTTTCTTTTCTGCATTTAAAATTATCTTGGATATAGATTAGACTTCTGTCATTTAAAAAATAACCACTCACCAAATAGCACTAATTTAATGTCAGGCAAACTGCTAAATATCAATGCATTTGTACTTATTGATTTAGAAGATGGAAAAGAATATCATCCCATTTTTAAAAAAATCAATTGTGACTTGTTGAGCCAAGGATTTTACTGCATAACAGATTACCATGACATGTATTAATGAAAGATTGGCAGTATGGTGGCTTTAGTGTAACCACTTACTTGTCTTTAAAATACTTTTTCTGTTTGATTTAATTTCTTTAGTCTGATTCTTTTCTACTAGTCTAGATCTTTTTTTCACTGAAATGTTGAGATTGACCAAGAATATTTCTCTTGTGATTGCAGCCCTTCGTTATTATCACAGGGAATTTTTTTTTTTTTTTTTTTTCTGCAGAAGAGCAAGCTCTTACAGTGCTATGCAAGCTGCCCATTTAAAACTATCATTGCTTGGCACCTATGCCCTAGTGACAGTTTGACCAACATGTGAGCAGGCACAGTGCCATTGTGACAGATGGGCCCGAGTGTAGGCAGCCAAGAAACCATGTATCTGCATCTAGTGTATTTGTTAAGGGCAGGATTCCCAGTTGGGGATGTTCAAACGTCTGTCCATCCTGAGCTTTCACGCCTGTGGATAAAGGGATGTCATCATTAATCTCAGCTTCTGACTGAGATTCCATGGGTATATAAGAGCTTCTTGGCTCTTATAGAAGTATGCAATTGGGGACAATCAGGATAATTGTTCTCTCCTTCATCACAGGACTACTTCAAATAATCCTGTCCCCTTTCTCCTAGCCAACTAGGTTTGCAATGAGTACAAACCTTTTCAGACATTGTCCCGCTACTTCTAGAATATGTGCTGGTTTGTTTGTTTTTTAGACTACAAAAGCTTTGAAAGTCATTTAATATTTATTATTTGGACAGTGATGTATATAATTGGAGTCAGGTAGATCTGAGTTCAAGTATTGACTGCTGTGTGACATTTTGGCAGCCTAATTTTATTATCAAATCAAGGTAAAATACCCATTTTTTAAAATCCTCCAGTGGTGGTGAGAATTAACCGTGAGATATGTATTGTTTGTCACTTGGTAGAATGTGTGGCCCACAGTCATTGTTCAGTAAATGTTTATCATCACCATAATTATCACTTTAACATCCTTGAAGATATTTTTCTCTGGAGAGGTGTCTGAAACAGTGAAACAGTTAATCTTTTTCAACTCATTTCCCGACGTCCCGAAAAGTCATGTATTATCACATTGCCTGGTCTGTAATGGAATACCTGCAATGACAGGGAACTCAAGTACCCCAAGAGCAGAGTTTTTCAACCATGGGACTAATGGCATTTTAGATGGATCTTTTTTTTTTTTTTTTTCCTTAAAGGATGTTCATCATCCCAGACCAGAGGGACAAAATCATCCCCAGTTGACAACCACTGCTCTAGAGACAGCCTGTTCCGTTTTTAATGAAGTTTTGGCTGTTAGTAAGTTCTTTCTCATGTTGAGTGGAAGTCTGCTTTCTTATTTCTGCTACCTGGTTTTGTCTTTTGGAGACACACAGAACAAGCTGAGCCCCTGTTCCACACAATGTCCCTTCACATACTGTATGTAAAGACGGTTGTCAGGTCTTCTCAGTTGTTTGAGTTGAAACATCTCCACCCAATTCATTAGCTGTTCCTTACAAGGCATGATTTTCATGTCAGCTCACCACATTGGTAGCTTTTCTTTGATTTAATTCCATTTTAAAACTACAGTGCTTAGAGTTGAATGCAGTACTCTAGGCATGGCCTGATTAGTGAAAAATAGTCTCACATCTCTTGTTTTAGATAATAGCTTTTCTTCTATTAATACAGGAGAGAGTATTGCCTTTCTTCTGCATACTGTATTCTTACTATCAGCTATATCCTTTTGATGACCACATTATTCAACCTAGAGTTGAACAGAAGTATGTTTATCTAAGCCATTTATTCTTCATCCTGTTTTTATGCATCCGTTCTGGGGTCCAACCATGAGAGCTTATGTTTATCCTGTTAAACTTCTTTCTATTGGATTTAGCCAACTGCATTCCTGAATCTTGGCCAACTGTGAAGTTTCTAGTTTAAAAGGACAAATAGGTGATGATGCACTCAACTGAGATTGAAAATACAAGAGAAAGGGTGTGTGTATGTAGAGGATTGAGGATGGAAGCCTGGGGAATCCCAATATTAAGAGCAGCTGGGCAGGAAGAAAGCATCAGAGGAGACCAAGGAAGGGTGGGCAGCAGGCAGGATGACAGTGAGAGGAGTGTCTCCGAAGCTGGAGTGACTGTGTTGAGTACCTTGGAGATACTAGAATACAAACTAAATAGCTCTGGTCTCTGCTATCTGTCTCTGGTTTTATTTGGTCCAGGTTTAACTGTTCAGTCAGTGGCATTGCTAGTCAGTCATGCCTGAAACATTGGAGTCATCTTCTAGTTCTCCTTTATACCTTTATGTCTATTGGGTTACCAAGCTCTACGGATTTTTTTTTTTTTTTTTTTAATATAGCACATGTCCTGGAAAAAGTGCTCTATGTTTTGTTTTGTTTTTTAACAAAGTGAACACCTATAGTAACCACCACCCAGATCAAGACATTCACTATTCTAGCATTCCAGAAACCTCTGTTGTGTGTCTTTCCAGTAATTACTCCCACCCAAGGGAACCCCTTCTCTGACTTCTGTAACCATATAGCTTAGTTTTGTCTGGTTTTGAACTCAAATATAAATGGAATTATATCCTATGTATGCCTGTTTACCAGGCTTCTTTTATTAAACAGTGTGTCTGAAATTCATCCATTTGGTGTATGTTGTTTGTTGTGTGTTGTTTTTTTTAATAGCTTGGTAGTTCTGTTAATTGATTACTGGGTAACGCACCACTCCAAACTTAGTGGAGTAAAACAACAACCGTTTTATTATGCTCATGAATCCTGGGCTAGGAATGTGGTCGGCACAGCTTGTCTCTGCTCTGCGATGGTTGGGGTATGGCATCATTTAGTGGCTCTGTCACTCACAGGTATGCTGGGATGTCTTGAGGACCAAGATCATCTGGGTTGGTTGACTAGAGCACCTACACTTCTTTTTTAAGTGGCTACTTTAGTTTTTCACTGGTGTATCTAAAACACATTTTCAGTGGAGACAGAAACTTCCATTTGAAACTGCTTTTCTTCTTTGCAACTTTTGAGTCCTTAGTGGGCTGTTTAGATAGCGTTCAAATATTGCTGCTGAAAAGGCTTTCATGAGGCCGATGGTTATACATGACCAGATGAAGGTTAATGTCAGTATCCAGAAGCAGAGATTCCCTTTGAGGAGGAGAGGAGGCTTAAGAAGGGTCGTTTGAGCACAGTCTCTCTGGTATTGGATAAAATCACAACTGTTTGGAGATGAGCACCTGCTTTCTCATTCTGAGCCCTTGTCATGAGACACCAAGCTTAACTGGACATTGCGTCTGTAAAGTTGGTGGTGTGATTTCTTCAGTGCACATGCTTCCTCTTCTGTTTTGGGGATAACTCTTACCACCTTATCACCAGCATCGTGGTTGCTTTAAAGGCACCTGTGCCCTGGTTGCACATTCTCCATGAAGCCTTGTTTTTTCACAGCATGTTGGCTGGGTTCCCAGAGAAAGCTTCTTGAGAGTAACTGTCCTTGGAAGTTGCATGACATCACTTCTACTGGACTCTGTTGCTTGAAGTAGACACAGGCCTGCCTGGATTCAAGGGGAGAGAACTTAGACCTCACGTGTTTATGAGAGGTATGTCAAAAAATTTGTGGCCACCACAAATTATGTACCACAGTATATTTATCCATTCTATTGTATGTGGAGTAGTTTGTACTTTGGAGTGATTATGAATAATGTTGCTGTAATCATTCTTGTTCATATCATTTGGTTCACATATATTAATTTTAGCTGGGTATCTAAGAGCAGAATTGCTGGTCATGCTGTATGTCTATCTTCAGCTTTAAGAGGTAGATACTACCAATTTTCTGAAGTAGTTGTACCATTTCTTACTCCTACCAGCGAAGTATGAGAGTCCCAGGTCTTCTGCAGCCTTGCTTCCACTTGGTACTGTTGGTTAAATAATAAAAAAAATTTTTTTTCAACAATTCTGTGGTTGTATAGAAGACCTCAGTGTGGCTTTAATTGGGATTTTCCTGATAACTAGTGATTTGAGCACTTTTCATATTTGTTAGCTATTTAGATATGATGTGTTCTGAAGCTCCTGTTTAAGTCTTTTGCCTGTTTTGTTTTTTTTTAACAAATTATATTGTCTATCTTTTTACTTATTGAAATGAAGCTTTTATACATGTGTAACATATGATAACAGGTCCCTTTATATATTATTAATAGAGATGTTTTACACATGGTTCTTCTGGCGTTTTTCAATTAACTATATATTGGAGACCATTCCATGTGTATAGGAGGAACCTGGAATATCTTTTTTTTTTTTTATTTTTATAAAAATATTTTTATTGTTAGACTTACTGGGGTGACATTGGTTATCAAGAGTTACATAGGTTCCAGGCGTGCAATTCTACAGCGCATTGTCTGTCTGTTGCATTATATGTTCATCACCCAGTGTGAGTTCTCTTTCCATCCCCATGTATTTCGCTCTCCCTCCCTCCTCCCCTGCCTCCTCCCTCTTCTCCCACCCCTTCCCCAATTATCTGCAGATAATCCTTAAACTATTGGTTTTGTCCATTAGCTTTTTTTGTTTGTTTTTTCTTTGTTGCTTTCAGTTTTATGTTCCGCATATGAGTGGAGTCATATGGTTCTTGGTTTTTTTTCTGTCTGGCTTATTTCACTTAGCATGATGATCTCTAGTTCCGTCCATTTTGTCAGAACCTGAAATAATCTTGTACTAGAGGATAAGGAAACTATTAATATCTGAGACTACTGAGGTCGTGTCACAAGGACACAGTGACCAAGCTGAAGGGCCTCCATTGCCTAGTGGAGAGGAATAGAGAGGAGAGCGGGCCTGGCGTCCAGGCGCTGATGTGCACTCACAGGGTGGGCGTGCTCTCCAGGTGAATGTAGACAGTCTGGTAGCTACTTCCAACAGGGTTTCTCTGAGATCACGACAAAACGAGACAAAGCACAAACCAAACTGAGGTTGCTGTGCCCCTCCTGCAATGGCCGGTGACTGCTGCTTCCTTACCACTCACACTCACAGCTTCATCTTCCTCTGGTCTCCCCTCCCTTAGAAAAGATTCTTGAGAGAATCACCTCGCCTTTTGACAGCATCCAATTTAGAGAAATGCTGGCTTCCCTAGACCCTCCCGCAAAGATTACCCAACCAAAGCCTCCATCCTGTAATACTGTATTTTGCTGTGTATAAAGCATACTTTTTTGCCCACATGTGTGAGGGAACAATAAGGATGCGCATTATATACACGGGTAGTACTGATTATCTGTATAAATGTTTTTAATCCTTTTATTTATGCTTATGAGTTAAAAGTGTAACTCTAGAAATCAATAACAATACCCTGGATTCCAGAGTATGCAAAGTAATACCCTGGAAACGATTATTGGTTTTTTTTTTAATATAAAAAATTTTATACATAAAATTTCTTGTATCTTGTACCTGTTTTTGTGTTTTGTAATTATTTGTTACATAACATTTCTAATATCATAGTATGTTAAAAAAAAGCTAAAATTCTTTTATAATACAAAAAACAAGTACCTAAATATAAACAAATAAAAATTTGTATTAAAAAATTAAAATGATTTTTTTTCCCCTGAAAGTTTGGGCCAGAAATGTGGGTGCGCATTATACATGGGAGTGCATTACACCCGGCAAAATACGGTAGATTCTTTAGGACCCTCTTACTGAGATGGCCCACTGTTCCCCGTGTGTGTTCTCCCAACTTGATAACTATGTGTTTCTTGGAGGTCTTTGGTTGAAGGGCTTTGACACCAGAGATAGGACAGTTTGAGCAACAACAATGATAACAAAAATTACAGGGGACAATGTAAGTGATAAAATAAAGACACAATCAGCAAAATTCAGAGTGTGGGAAATTTTACAGGATAAATGACCGGGGGAAGGAAAAATAATGAGAGAGGGAGATGGTACCTGTTAACTGAAGAGATTCAAAGACACATGAGCCAGATTAAGAAAATTAACGATAAGAAGACTTTTTTGAGACAATTGAGGTTTGAACTCATCTTATTAGATATTAAGGAATTATTGTTAATTTTGTTAGGTGTGATAGTGATATATGCTGGTTATATTTTGAAAAGTACCTGTCCGAAGTATGCACATGTAAGAGAGTTTAGTGGACTGGGGTATACAAAAGAAGCAAATTGGCCACGGGTTGATAATTGTTGAAACTAGGTGATAAGTACACGAAAGTTCATTATATTATAATTTCTCTACTTTGTATGTATTTCAGAAGTCTTCTCATAAGAGTTTTTAAGCTATTTGCATTTCATTTTCTGTAAATTTGCTTCTTCATGTTACTTTTCATTTTTCTTCTGTCTTTTTTCTTATAATAAGGCTTTTAATAATACTTTTGTCATGTTTTATAAATACTTTTTATTTGTTTCTTGAGTTTGCTTATGGTATTTTTTCACCTATGGAGAATTTTAATTTTTATTTGTCAAATTTATCAACTTTCCTTATGTCTTGAGTGTTTTATTTTATGTTGCTTAGAAAAAGCTTCTCTCTCAGATTCTGAGAAGTTCTTTTATGTTTCATCAAGAATTTTTTAATGACTAGTATGCATCTGATATACTTTGACTATTTCATTTGGTTATTCTAGTTTCCTTTTAGAATATTTAGAAACATTCTCCCTTTAAGCTTTACTGCAAGAATATGTAAAAAAACATGTTTTTCAGTAGCTACCCCACATAGACTTAATAGTGAACACTCAGAGAAGTGGTAGTGAGTAAAGTTTGGTAGTTAATTTTGCCCCGCAAGGAGGAGAACTAATGGGAAAATCTGTTTTACAAAATTGTCAAAATATGCTAAATGTTACATAACAATATTAACAGTACAGTGCAGAAATTCTTATTTTAGGAAGTGTTTACTTTACATAAAGAATCTTTTTAGCTCTTTCCTTTTAGGGCTTATGGGTCAAGGAGGCAAATGTCACCTTCCTTTGAAGTTACATCTTTTGACTTGTTCCCTCTTAAGTATAATGCCTTTGTATAGGCAGAGCAGGAAGTTCTAGTTTCTCTTCTCCATAGTAATACATGAACATCCTGCAGTGTCATCTTCACGGTTGGGTCCAGGAGACCTGTTAGGACTGCAGGAACGGATCTTCTAACCACCACATCAGAATTCAGAAAGGGAAGTGCATAGCAGAGGCCTCCCAGAGCCCTTACCTTT
This sequence comes from Lyroderma lyra, assembly GCA_004026885.1. Taxonomy (NCBI): domain Eukaryota; kingdom Metazoa; phylum Chordata; class Mammalia; order Chiroptera; family Megadermatidae; genus Lyroderma; species Lyroderma lyra. Next base: position 19,264 of record PVJL010011443.1, on the reverse strand, counting down.
GGGGGAAGTGGTGACAGTGGGGTGCCGTGGGTTTGTGTTTGAAATTGTACCATCCTGTTGAAATGTTTAAAAATTATTTCTGCAGTTGGTGTTCCCCTTTTAGAACTTTTAGAAAACATTTAAAGAAATTAAAGTTGAGGAAGTACATTTGATATTATTGTAATTTAAACATATTCACTATATCAAAAATTTTATAATGTAACATCAGTCATTTTCCTAATATAAATTAAAAAAAAAATCATGGCTGGGAAGAAAATTTTCTTCTTTGAAGATACCCACTTTCTTTTTCATAGTTAGAAGTGTGAGTCTTCACCTAGTTCTGTCCAGCTTAGGTGTGGATGAATACCTTATTAGTGTGGCAGTTACTTCTAAAGATTGTATCACAGTTTGAGTTTAGCTTAGTGTTTTTCAGGAATAAACGTATGAATTTATAGGATTATTATTTCTTGAGTTTCACTTTTGTATTCTTTTGGTTTGTTGTGTTATATTTGTCTCTTGTTCATGTGACTAAAGGTACCATACAGCTTGAATGTTTTTCATGCTTTTCCCTAACAGGAACTCACAGTTAACCTTCCTGTGTCTCAAGTTTTTATGTTCAGTGGTATTGGTAATAAGTATATTTTTATTCCTGTGGATATACTTGTAGGGTTTACGTGAACAAAATGAAGTAAATATGTGAGGACCCTCTCATATTATCTGTAAACTTAAGTATTATCTGTAAACTTAAGAGTTAGTATTTTATTTTTCAGATGATTTCTTAGCACTAATCAGTGCATTAATCAACTTTGATTGGCTGGCTCATTTGTAAGAGAATTTTCTTCAGACGTATTGTTTTCGAATTGTTCCTGATGTAATTTAGCAAGAGAGGTGATGCAGTTCTTTGACTGATTATCTCTTGTTTGATTTTATTCTTTGCTGTAGTTTTGCAGGAAGCCATTTACACTAAAGTATGTAATTACTTCTTAATCCTAAGAAAATTTGAAATCCAAATGAATGATTTTGGTCTGGGATATGATGGGATGGGAAAAGGATGATTTTTTTTTTTTTTTTGACAGGAGGTAGGGCATTATCAATTCATTCACTAATTTATATTTTTTACCCAACTTCTAAAATGAACTGGACGTCTTAAAATTCTCTAATGCAATAGACTTGTATATAATGGATCATTACATTGAAACGAATAACTTAATGAAGAAAGGAAGATGTATCAGGACGTCTAGCTGAGTGGTCCCGTCTGTGCATCAGAACTCCACGTGCAGCATTAAAACACACAGATGCGAGGGCTCTGGTGGACGAAGGCCTTTACTCTTTCACAGTTCCGCTGGGAATTATGAGGGTGATTGATAGCCAGGATTGAGGAGTGCTGCCTCAGACAATTGACTTGATACTTTTGCTCTGCACTTTCTGGCACTGATTGAAAAAGAGGAAAAAGGAGTTTCATAGTTCTTCATATCTTAAAAACTTACATCACTGGAAGAGGCACTTTTCCCCACCATGAAACTAACAGAGTTTGATTTTATAGATTTCTACAACTGCTCACTGTCTTGAATAAATAGTTCTATCAAGGATTCAGAAACATTCTTTACCGGAGGGCTTCTTATTGATCCTTGTCTGAAGCTGATGGTATAACATTATATCATAACTATATAGTGGTATTTTTACACTTGATCTTAGCCAAAAGGCTGAGAAGTGATTGCAGCGGTGTTTCGGTATGAAGCTAAATGCAGCCTTTTGAGTTTGCCTTTTGCTCATGTTTGTATTTCCAGCCCCTCACAGTTTCTGGCACATATTTTGGAGATATTTTATAAAAGCCTTTGGAATAAATGATTTCAAGTGTTTAATTTCCTGGTGAACTAAATTGCCATAAGGATAGAGGTTAGGAAATCTGGAGTCAGAGGTGATTAGCATGTTTCCTAGACCATCGGTGACTAATATCAATTGTTTCTATGATACTTGGCAATGAAGCCTTGATTTTTGCGGGGAGGGTGGCTTGTGCAAAGTTAAAAGACTAAAAGAAAACTTCTTAGGTTATTCTGTGCCCCTCTATTTAGTGGCTAAATGTCAGTGCAGTTTTTAAAAAAATGACATTCTTATTATTCAGAAAGGATTAATGCAGTCATTTGTTTTCTTTGTAGTAACCCCATTGTAATAACTGGTGGCTGTTTCTTGTCCCCTCCAGTCCATTTGCTGCATCAATCAGAGCAATTCTTTTAAAACATTAAGCCAGAGCATGCCACTGCTTTGCTCACATTCTCTTGAGAGTTCAAGTACATGTTCTTACAGTGCCCTGTGTGTGGACTGTCATCGCTAAGCTGTGCCCTTTATGTGTCTGACCAGCCACTGCTCCCCTCTGGCTAATTCTCAGGCCAGCATATGCCTGCCTCTACCCTGTTTCTAGAACAAGCTGGGCGTGCTCTTGCCTCAGGGCTTTTGCACTTGCTGCTCCCTCAGTGTGGGACCGTCTTCCTCCAGGTAAGTTGCACGGCTAGCTTCCCTCACTTTACTCTCAGGGCTTTGTTTAATTGTCCCTTTCTTGTGAGGCTTTACCAGATCATCTTTTAAATTCCACCCCACCCCTCAAATTCCCTGTTCCTACTTTGTTATTTTCTTCCTTAGCAGTGTTTACCATACCACCTGTTTTAATTTTTTAATCTATCATAAATCAAAATATAAGCTCAGTGAGGGCAGGAATTTTTGTTTGATTTGTTCATTGCTTTATTTCTGTCTTCTAGAACAGTTCCTGGAACAGAGTATGCGCTCATGAAATGTTCATTCAGCAAATGAATTAACGAAGCAGGAATCATACATTGTAATAATACAGCATTTCCTGGGACTCTGTTGTTTTTATTTTAAATTAAAAAGGGGTGTAGCATGGTAAAAGTTTTTAAATCTCCTGTCAAAATGTTGCAAACCATTTACTCTAGTAGCACTACCAACTTACTTATATTTAAGTTAAAGGGAGAATAGGGCCTAGTCCTATCCTGTACTTTTAAGGAATGAAATTTCTTCATTATAAACCCATTCCTGTCTTGAAGTGACTTTAGCAACAAAGGCATTTAAAATTTTGGGTTGTATAAAGTTTAAACAGTTCAGTCTATAGGTGGAATGGATTTCGAGAATGGAATAGTACATGTTAGCAAGAAAAAAATGTAAAAACTTTGATGAGAAATTGGTCAGTGAGGGAATTCTTCACGACTCCAGTGTTCTGAGTATGATTTTTATTTTGGTTGAACTGTTGCGGATTAAAATGCAAGTATAATACCTGTTTCACAACTTCGTAGAAGTATACTTGCCCTTTTGCTAAAGGCAGTCCTTACTGTGGCCTCCTGGGCTCCTGTGCACCTCCCTGATTTCTCTTCCTCCTTTCTCCTTGCTCACTCCACACCAGCCGCCCTGGCATCCTCACCCTTCTGTGGTTGCCTGGCATGCGCCTGCTTTAGGGTCTTTGCACTGCTCATCCCTCCGCCTGCAAGAACTGCCCTGGGTACTCCCCGGAAGGAGGTGAGGAATCCTTTGCTCAGATTTCAGCTGCTCAGTGACACCGCCCAGGACTACTGTATTAATACCACAGGCTCCCCCGCCGCTGTGCACTCCCTGTCCCTTACCCCCCTGGACCTGCTTACTGTCTTATTTTTAATTTATTTTTTATTTTTTATTTTTTTTGTAGTATGTGGGTAGTTCCCTGGCTGGGAATTGAACCCAGGCCGCAGTGTTGACAGCGTCAGCGCTGCAGCCTTAAGCCACTACACCACCAGGGAACTCCCTGTCTTATTTTTTAAAGCTAGCACTTACCTTTTCCAAAAAGTTAGATCATTTATCTGTTACGTTTGTGTTTATTATCCGGCTCTTTCTGCTAGATTATAAGTGTCAAAAAGGCAATACCTTTGTTTTGTTCCTTGAAGTATAGCAAGTGCCTAGACAAGTGCTTGGCACGTGGCAGATTCTCAGTAAACATTTGTTGAGTGAATGAACAAACCATTACTCTTCTTCATAAATTCACATAATTTACAGTTAACCTTTATTTATCACTGTGGTAACTAGTAGATTTATGTAATTAGTGTCTATGAGAACAGTCTTTGAAATAATATCATCACTTGTAATGCTTTTCCGATTGTGTGTGTGTGTGTGTGTGTGTGTGTGTGTGTGTGTGTGGTAAGGGGTACTCCATAGTCACCAAGAATATGTTGGTATTATTTTGGTTCAACTTAATTTGTGTCTGTTTTATCTGTTGGATTTATAAATTCTGTCCTCTTTTTAATTGTGGGAAAAACATAACATAAAATTTACCATCTAAACCATTTTTCAGTGTATGGTTCAGTAGTGTTAAGTGTGTTCACATTGTTGCATAACCAACCTCCAAAAGTCTTTTCATCTTGCAGATTTGAAACTGTACAGATTAAACTCTTCCCCCTCCCTGCCCGTCCCTTGGCAATCCTACTTTCTGTTTTAATGAATTTGACAAGTGTGGACACCTCATAGAAGTGAAATCATAGTGTTTATCTTTTTGTGACTGGCTTGTTTCACTTAGTGTAATGTCCCCAGGGTTCGTCATGTAACAGGTGTCAGAGTTTCCTTCCTTTGAGGCTGAATACTGCCCGGTACAGAGGGGTTACATTGTGTTCATCCAGTCGTCCATGGATGGACACGGGTTGCTTCCACCTTTTGGCTGTGTGAATCGTGCTGCTATGAACATGGGGTGCAAATAATCTCTTTGGGACTATAAATTTTTTTCTTGAGATGTTACTTAAAGGAATAAACATCTCAGCCAGTTCTAGTTTCAGCATATGTCTCCATTTTAATTGTAAAGCTCTTAATTATTTCCAAAGGTCTAAATTTTTTTAACTAGCACATTTTCCTTTTATATAATTTATTCTCATGGAATAAACTTATTTTGGTGTAAGCTGTGGAAGTGTATGTAGGTGATCTGCTTTTTAAACAAGATACAACCTCAGAAAAGTACATCAGAAAGTGGAACAAACTCCTTGAAAGACTCAGCTGTTACTCATTGTTGTGTCTCCCAAATTATTTAGACTGTGAGTGGTTAAACATTGGAATGAAACCGGATGGTATTGTATCGTGACAGCAAAACAAGAGAAGGTTTCAAGAAAGAAAGAATGAACAACAGTGATAGAGCTACTGAGTGGGCAAATGAGATGATTCAGTGTTGTTTGGATTTAGTGCCCTTAGCAAGAGTGGGCAGACTGGACTCCTGAAGGTGGAGGCCATATGGCATGAGTGAGGAGAAAGGAAATGTTAGTAAGTACAGACGAATTTTTAAGACATTTGGCTTTGAAAGGGAGAAGAAAGTTAGGATAGTGGAGTGGGGTGGATCAAACAGCCTTTTTTTTGTTTTGTTTTGTTTTGTTAGTTCCCTGGGTGGGAATCGAACCCAGGCCGCAGTGTTGAGAGTGCCGAAACCTAGCCATTACACCACCAGGGAACCCCCTTCTTTTTTTTTTTTTTTTTTTTTTTAAAGATGGGTGAGCCCTGAGCATATTTAAAAGCTGATGGAAGGATCTGGTTGCGGGAGATGTCAAATATATGAGAGAAGGGTTAATTAATAGTGTAAGTCCTGAGGAGGCTGGAGGGGGTTGGATACAAGGCAGAGAAGACTTGCCGTTTGGTACCGGAGGACAGCTTTCCTAGATTGTGATGAGAGAGAAGGGAAATGGGATGGGTGCAAAGCTGTGCCTGGTGTAGGCCCGGTGGTTTGTAGGTTTGGGTCTTCGAAGGAGAAAATTCCCATCTGAAGCTTCTGGGTGTGTGTGTGTGTGTGTTTCCTCTGAACATGAGGCCGTGTATTGAGAATCATGAACAAGGAAGGGGAATTCTAGGTTGGAGGAGAATGAACAGGGTTTAACGTGGTCATTGCAGAGAGTGGGAAGCGATTTCAGTTGCTGGACTTCTGACAGGAATGGCGGTATCCACTGCAGTTAAGGGATGTTTGTTAGGCATGAAGTTAGATGGCAGGTACTGGAGGGAAAAAAAAGCTTAAGCTTTTTTGCTGTTTAATTTTTACACATTTATTGAATTCCTACCGAGTGCAGTGTATTGTTACGATTTCTACCCAGGGAGCTTATAAACTTAACAGGGAACATTTATCAAATGCAATGAGAGGTACGAACAGTGCTGAAACCAGAGGTCATGCGTATCTCACTGAGGCAGAGATCTTTGGGTGTAAATACAGACAGGAGGGTGAGAAAAAGCTCTGCCCTGTGAAGAGTGGAGACAAGACAGTGTTGGTTCCATGTTAACGGAATGGTGAGCAGTCCAGCCTGTGCAAGAGTGTCTTTGACTCAACACGTATCTACGCAGTTCAAAAACATCAGTGGAGCTTATGACTTTCAAGAAAACTTCATAAAAATAGATGATGCCCTGAAAGGAATGTACGTGCACACCTATTTTAGGGAAAATCTGTGACTAGGCATCCAGGGCGTAACAAGCTCTGTGCAGCATTGCCGTTTCCCAGTTCGGGTCTGATCACTTCATAGTGCTCATTGAGCAGAAGTGGCATTGTTGGATTCATTCAGGCTTTTTGTCTCTTCAGCGGAAAATTAGAAAAATTATTCTAAATTTGAATCCAGGACTTGAAAAATGCCAGTTGTCTAAATACAGTACCATACTGTGATAAATATAGCTATTGAAAATTTCAAAATCTCTTCACAAAACTTTATTTTAATATTCACGGAAGAACTTTTTTGGAATGTGTTATCTGAAAAACAGAGGACCATTTCATTATCAGAGCTGACTATTAATTAGGATATTGTTTCAGATATAAAAGTTGATCTGCCACTGAAATTTGATTTGAATATGTATAGTTCCAAGCTTGCTTTGTGTATTTAATAACTTTAGTACCATAATTACTCTGTTTACAATTAAATTTTGGTGAATATGCTAATATGGAATATGCTAGTGAGTGATTTCAGCGAAGGGCAGTGTTGATTTGCATTTTGATGTGCTCCTCACTTGCATCTGCATTCATTTGCTGTCAGTGGGAAATGAAGTGGTTGGGTTATGTATTGGAGCAAGTGATGGTAAACTTTCTTTCCTTTGAAACCTCTCTGTTGGATTGATTATCCCAATGGTGGATTTGCTTTGCTCCAAGTGGATAGAAATTATGAGGAAAGATTTACTTTGGTTGAGGTTTGTGCCCTCTAGTGTATTCTTTAATAGAAATCTTAATGTAGATACTGGTTTTATTGATTATTGTACTGACAAAATTGTTTAATTCAAATTAGCATCTTGAGTTCTCCAGAAAATTCACTAACTTACTGAGGCAAGTGCTGTGGTTATGTTACATGTTACAGTTTTTGAGTAGGGACTTCTGATTGTAAACGATTCTGCTCTCTTTTCAGAAATCACCTGAGAAGGAGCAAGGAGGTTGAGAAGTACGGATTTCCTAGTCTCCAAAACTAGGGGGCTTCTGTAGCCCTGATGCAGAAAATAGTGGCTGCCAGATGCGGTGACAGTCAGGTAGGGTGTGCAGAGATCCTGAAAGGGGACAGACACTTAGGTCAGAGCCAGGTGGCAGACAAAGCTGGCGGAGTGGTGTTCTCTTAAGGATTGCAGAGGGGCACAACCAATTAGCCTTTGTGTGGAGGAACAGGAATGGGTGTGGGCAGAAAAGGGCTCCAGGAACCTTTCTGGGGTGACAAAAACTTCTGTAGCTTGAGCCAAGTGGTTGCTCAGGCGATCCGTGTATGGAAAATGCACCAGGCTGCAAATACGCGGGTACAGGTTATCCATGTAGAGTGTCTCCACTCCAGATACACCTTTCTTTGCTCTGTGATACGTGAGCTACACTCTGTGAACATGTTCTTCCTTTCCAGGACAGTGTTAGGTTTTGTCAGTAGACGCTGAGGGAGGGACGCTGCAAGGCCTAGTGGGGAAGGGGCTTCTCGTGTTGCAGTGTGCTTGTGTTGTTCTTTTCTTCCTTCTCCCTCTCAGGGTGTGCCTGCCAGCCAGGCTTACTCTCTTTGACGTTCGTGTTGCTCCCACGAGTACCCCAGTGGGCAGATTCCTGTGGAACAGCTCCAGCCCACTGGCACCCCACAGAGCTTTGCCAGCTGGTGCTGTGGAGACTCCCCTCTTGTGTGTGCTTCCGAGGCCTTGTAGATAGTAACTGCTCCCTGCCCGTGCGACGCCTGTGTTCCTTAGAGTTCTCTCTTACCCCCTTACGCAGCCACTCATCTTTTACAAATTAATAATCTTTTATATTAAATTTTCCTGTTTGTTATTCCTGTCTGGACCCTGAGTGTCATAACATGGATGCTTTGTGTAATTTACTGTGTTATTTTACATAAATAAAAAGACAATGAAGTAAATCATAAATGCACAACTCGATTAATTTTTTATGAAGTGAGCATCCAGTTTAAATACCACTCAGAATAGGATGTAGAACATGACCAGGTCCCCAGAAGCCTTCCTCTTCTGGTCCTGACTCATGTCTTCCCGCATACGGTATTGTTGTTTGACTTCCATCATCATGGATTAATTTTGTTTGTTATTACACTTCACATAAATGGAATTGTACAGTATATTGTCTTGTGTCTGACTTCTTTTCCTGAACATAGTATTTGGGAGGTTCTTCCCTTTTATTACAGACATTTTTCTGCCGAAGGACATGTGATTTTACAGTGTTGAGCTCTTTTGAGTAAAGCTGCTATTAATCATCCTTGTACATGTCTTTTGATGGACATGTTTTCATTTCTCTTAGGTAGATCTATAGAAAAGGAATGGTTGGGTCAGTCAGCTACTGCCAAACAGATTTTTGAGAATGGTGGCAGCATTGTACAGTGAGCAGGAACTGCAGTTAGTTGCTCCACGTCCTTAGTGACACTTGGTATTGTCAGGCTTTCACAGTTGAGGTTTTCAAAACCTTTAAGGACTAGATTATTTAAATGCTGTTTCAACTCTTTATGTTGTGGTAAGAGAAGAAAAGCTTCTAAGGTCTTTATGAAGTAAGCGTTAATATTGTTATCAGAACATAAATGTGGTAGCAAAAAACTGCAGACCAGTCTTATGAATATCATTTTATTTCCAAATAAAATATTGGCAAATAGAATCCAGCAGCACACTGTAAGAATCATAACCATTGTTAGGTGTGATTTTTCTTTTTTTTTTTTTTAAGGAGTGGCTAGCATGTTAGATGGCTGTGCATGTCTGTGGCATTTTGGCTGCATTAGTTAAGGTCTTTTGTATCTCTCAGCATTTTAAAAGCTGTGTTACTGCGCCACATGTTTGTTTATTAATCTCTTGCCTAGGGCCCCGGCCCCCAGCAGAAGCCAGCCCTGGAGCACTGCCATGGCTGCAGCCCTGCCTAAGGTCATAGGTGCCGGAAGGGAGGCTGCCACCTCTTTTTCCATGAGAAGCCACAGGAGGAAGTTTCACATAGGGACGTTTTAAAGAAATATTTTGTGTTGTAATGAGTACAGTAGACTCTCAGTTAACCAGCACCCATGGGGATTGATAGATGCTGATAAATATAAGTAGACTCTCCATTAACCAGAACTCAAGCCACCAGCAAAACTTTTTGCCCATTGCTTTAGAGTTTGCTGGTTGCCTGAGTTCCAGTTAACGGAGAGTTTACTGTATAGACTTAGTGAATTATAAGGTATGTTTATAACCACCACCCACACTAAGAAATAGAACTTTGCCTGCCTTGCATCCCATCCCAATCACAACTTTCTTATACTTGTTCAAAGTAGTTTTTGTCTTTTATGGTACTCATTTCCTTTTCCTTACAGTTTAATCACTCATATGTACATCCCTAAACACTTTAGTTTAGATTTGCTTGATTTTGTTTTGTTTTAGATATGATGTTTTAAGTCTTGTAAAATGTTTTCTTTTCCACATCTCTTATTCTTTGTTGTAGAAATGTGATTATATGTACTGTATGTAAGGTTTCCCACAGTTAGGACTGTGCTGATAGCTTTCCTGTGTTACAGTTGATCATGTTTTTCTATTGCTGTCATATCCCATGAATGTGTAGGCTTGATCTGATTCAGGCTCTATTTATTTTTTCTTTCTTTTTTGACAAGATTACTTCATGGGTAGTGGTCTTCTTTTATCAGGAAACATGTAATACCTGGATATCGCTCATATTTTGATATTAGTAACTACCAGTGCTCAATGTGTGGACTTATTAATTCATTAGGGGATAGAAATGGTGTTAACCTAGACCATTCTTAGTCATTCATTAGCTGAAATGTTTTATGCAGATAGGTTTCTCTTCATCTTCTATTGGGTTACCCAGTGGTACAGTTCATATGTAAGAAAGAAAGGATAAATGCTTGATTCTTGCCCTTTATTTACCACTTTTCAAAATTAAGTGGTTTTCTGTTATCCTCTAGAGTTGACCACTTAGGTTTTCTTTCTGTTACAAACTCTTGGATTTACCTATTTTATGTGTTTTAATCTGTAGTGGTTATTATCTTGATTGACTCAAGTTGGTCCATCTTTGGTCAGTAGAAACATCTTTCAGTAGCTCCTTAGACATATTTAACATAACTCTAGTAGCTTTTGATAGCCTACTTGACATCTAGAAATGAAATGTCCCAAGTCTATCTTGTACATTTCCAGCTCTAGACCTGGAATCAGTCATTTTGTCAAGAAACCTGGTTTCTTTTAAGAAATGGTATTTCAAGAATACAATTTGTGTAATCGAGGTACTTATTGCTACTGGGTTGGTTATTGTTTCTAAGCTTTTTTGTGAATGGGGCTAGGAAATACAAAGTGTGTGTGTGTGTGGTTTTTGTAAAAGATAAAATACCTTCTGAATTTCCAAATATATAACATTTTTAACTTTAACTTTTCTGTGTTTCATGTGTATTCCCTTTCTTCTGTATTTGAATCCTGATTTTTAAGGATGCAAGAGGATGGTAGAATTAAAATATCACATATTTACTCATTTGCAGTATTCCACATTTGTGCACGCGATAGCCTTAGTTAACAAAAACCAAGTACCACCACAATGTGGTAACTGGAAGGTTACTGTTTTTGCATAGGTTCTCCGATTCTTTTTACATTTGTACTGTGTCTGCATTATCAGAACATATGCCCATTATAAATTCTATCTTCTCCTTTTTCACCTGGGTTGAGTCTCAGGTTCTGCAAATAAATATCTGGTTACTGCTCATTATCAATCTTTATGTAGTCATTTTGGATATCTGAGGCTTGTTTTCTTGTACATTCTCATTCTTTTTTTCCATGTTGATAACTCTAAGTTTTTATACTTGCAATTTAACAGTATAAAGTCTTCGAAGTGTTTCCTTTCCTTGCGTCTTAAATACATGACTTATTTTTTTCCTGTCAGAAAATGTTGCTATCAAAGTAAGTGATGGCAATCTGATTTTATTTTCCTTTTGAAATACCATTTTTTTGTTCTGGGTGCTCAAAGAGTATTGTCTTTTACTATTAAGTTCAGTAATTTTACTAGGCTCTGTGTTAGTGTTGGTCATCCTGGGCTGATTTATGTATATGGTTTGACCTTTCATTTTGTAGCTTCACTTTTTTTTAAGTTCAGAAAAATTGTTCCCTTTCCCGTGTGTTAATTGTCTTATGTTTTCAATCTCTGAATTATGCTCTTATCACATCGATACTGACCTTTATAAACTCATTGCTTTCCAGTAAAGGGTGCATTCTCACTGAGTGCACTTTTCCCCTCAGCTTCATAGAACAGTTCTGTTTTGCTTTTGTTAAATAGCATTTTTAGTCATAGATGATGATATACCACTGAGACTTAAAACTAAATATTTTCTTGAAAGTAATTTTTTACATCATTTTATTTATTGTTTCCTCTCCAAAATTAAAAGATAATCAAATAGGATTATGAATTAGAACACACATCCTTTAAGTTTTAGAGTAAGTAGGAGTTTGAACAGCAGCTGTGTTACACAGAAGCTTTCCTTAGTGAAAAGTGTTTTGAACACTTCTAGGATTATAATGCTGATTGTTGCTTTGTTTTATAGTGAAAATGCCTCGTGTTAAAGCAGCTCAAGCTGGGAGACAGGGCCCCGCAAAGAGACGTCTTGCAGAACAATTTGCAGCTGGGGAGGTAATCACTGACATGTCAAAAAAGGAATGGAAACTAGGCTTACCCATTGGCCAAGGTGGCTTTGGTTGTATATATCTTGGTAAGTGTATGACACTCCTTCCAGTTAATTGTCATCCCAAAGATTTATGTGCTTTTAAAAAAAAAAATCAAAATAGTTTCAATTATGAGTGTTTATCGGCTGTTCCTAATAACCTACGTCAACTTAATACTGTGTGGTTAGGCAAAAATGCATCTCTGACATAGAAGTGGGAAAGATGATGGTTGATTTAATCACAGTAGAAAAAGAGGGTAAGCTATCTGTAATATTCTCATTAGTGAGAACTATGGCTTTAGAGTTGTAAGGTATTCGATGTAATCTTAATGTCTTTGGAGACCCAAAGAAAGCCATGTACATATTTTCTTTTCCCCTCTCCACCCAATTAGGATTTATTTTCTCTGGTTTGGTTTAATTTGGAGATTTTCAGATCTTTCGCAGTTGTGGTTTTTTTCCCCTTTCTAAACAACCCTTACAGTCATCATAGCAGAATTAGGACAATGACCTAGAAACTGCCTATTAGGCTTGATTTAAGGTGATATAGCACATTTACCCAGGAAGTTTTGGGGACCCATTGTGAAACCCAGAGATTCTGTAGGTTAACTAAATTGTTGGTTTAAAAAAATAGTTTTATCAAATTGCTTCTAAAGCTGTCTGCATCACCAAGAATATTATTGTGATACAATTTAATTTGTCTTTGCTTTTGATAATTCTAACTTTTCCATTCTGTGTTCTTATTCCAACTCTAATCTCAATTCAGTTAAATTCATTATTTAAATACTTAATTTCTGCCATGAAAGTTTATAAAATTTTATTTTTACTAGAGAAATCCTTTTTCTCTGAAGCAACATCTTTCTCAGAATACTAAAACTATAGTGTAGATTAGGGTCATGTGGAATCTTCTTTGAACTGCAAATTCTCAGGTCCCAACCCAGACTTGCCAGTCAGAAACTGTAGGGAGGGCCCAGCGATGTGATTGGACAAGTTAAGGGGTCCAGGTGATGCTGATGTTCAAGTTTGAGACCCACTGACATAGAGAAAAGGGCAGTGAGACTCGGGAGGAGTCTCAGACGCTCAGCCTCCTCCAGGACGCTGGGGCTGCGGTTGGGTAGCCATGGTCTCTAGGAAATGAAAACATGGATGTTCATGAAACACAGCTTAAAAGCCACGGCTTTTCTGTTTCATAAGTAGGATTCCTTTAGGTCAGTGGCATCTGTCTTTGGGAAGTAGGTGTGGATTCTTTCGTTTTGTTCACAGAACCCATTCCAGTGAACTGGGCTGTCTCTGACTTAAGGTGAAAACCCTCCCAAACCATGAGCAGTTAGGAGCTGGATTTGCCAGGCAGGTCCATTTTTGGCCTTGTCATGTAGAGATGGCAGATTACATAGGCAGGTCTTCCCACATTGAGAATGGGAGCTTGTCTTTACAGAAGCAGGTTCTTCATTTTGTACTAGTGATTTTGCTCTGGTAACATTTGGCAAACTTGGAACTTGCTTTGCCTGTGTGCTGGCTGTTTTATTTGTATTTATGATCAGAAAGTGCCATCTAATAAGTATTTTTAATATTTAATGATTTGAAAGATTTCTGTGACACAACTTTGCTTCTGTAAAACTATTGATAATCAATCTGGATAAGGGATTTGCTTTAATATTGCTGCCTCCAGTTTATCTCTCTGCCCACTGATACACCAGAACAACCGTATTCAACATCATCAGCAATTTCTGCTCATGAATTAAACAGATTGCTTTTGAATTTTCTTTGGATATTTTCTGCGGCATTTGTGCTGTTTATTGTTCCTTCTCAGTGTCTCCATGACAGCCTGTCTTCACCTGGGGTGTCCTCCTGTCTCCTGGATGTGCTTATCGTCTTTGTACGTCCTCCTCCATTTCCTCTGTGGGCTCACTTCATTCTGTGTGTTCTCTGCGATGTCTCATCCAGTGTCATGGCTTCTGTGACTCTCGTTACTGTTGATTTCTGTAGCTTTTGTCTGTAGCCTAGAATTGGATCTTGTCAGCCCAGGCCCATAGCCAGTGGCCTGCAAGGGGTCTCCCACATGGATGTCCCACGGGCATGCCCAAGATTCATACCGTCCTCGTCCATCTCCTGACCCTCTTGTAACCAGGAGAGGATTATCCGAATGAACGACTGCCCTCAAGCCAGACACGGACAGGAACGTGCTCTCCAGTATCCTAGTACCTCACCTCGTCCTGTCGCTTCCCCCAAGTGACTTCTCAGACCCCTTCATTTCTCTCCATCTTCGCTGCCACTGCCTTACTGGTGTGGGTCGTTTTCATGTCTCGTCTGGATTCTCATCATAGCACTTCTCTGCCCAGTCTTGTCCCCTTGTATCCCGTTGTCCACATTGTGGCTGGAGTGACCTAGCCTGCTAATCACATCCCATGACCTTCCATTTAAATTTTGTTCATGTCCCCTTTGTGCCTTTAGGATAAAGTGCCAGGGTTTTGAGAATCGCACATGAGACCCTTCACATCATATGGGCTGTATGTAACGTTTGTCACCATCACTTTTATCACCTCAAACTCTGTGCTTTGGCTGTGATTCTGCGTTTGCGTCTGGGTCCTTGTATGTGATGCTGCTTCTGCTTTTGTTTTCCAGAGCTGAGTGTAGGGCTGTCACTCCCTGTGTGTGGACCCCCGGTGCTGATCCTTTCATAGTACTTTCCATGCTGCATTGAAATCACTGTTCTTCCTTCCAGAATAAGCATGTGCTCCCTGATGGTGGGACAGCTCTCACTGTGTCCTTTGTGCTCGCCATGCTTTACAGTATATATTGTTTGAATGAGTTCTTGAGTGTCTTTCCCCCCTTGAATTGTACAGTGTTATTGGGATACTGTCCTTGTTTTGACACTTTGTACACGACATGCTTAGTACTGATTCAGTATCTCAGTGACATGACGTCCCTTGGTTTGTTCCTTAAGGAGCACAGACCTCTTCCTCTGCCTGTGGTAGCCATTGTTTTGACTTGGTGTTCCTTTGTCAGTCTGAAGCATCTTAGCTGCAGCCTTTTTGTGATACTGCTCCCAGCTGGTAGGTGGTTTCTTGGTTCCCTTTGTCTGTCCCTCTTTTTCTCTTCAGCTTCTAATGTGAGAATCCCTCTCGGGGCTCAGTCCTAGGATTTCTTCTTTTCTGTCCATACTCCTTCCCTAGGCAATCTCTTCCAGTTTCCTGAGCTGTAAATGAATAGCATTCCTGTGTTGATGACTTGCATTTATTTTCCAACTTGGACCACTCTTCTGAGCTCAAGGCTTGTATATCAGCTGCCTGTTTAATATCTGAACTTGGATGTTCAATAAGCCTCTCAGACTTCAGACACCCCAAAGCACAAGCCCCTCCTGTATGTTTCTCCATCTTAGGAAGCAGCAACTTCCTCTTCCTAGTTGCTCAGGCCCCAAACCTGGGGTCATCCTTAAACCCTGGCCCCCAAGGCCTGTTTACTTCATTAATTTCTGTTGACTCTTCTTTGGAAATATGCCCATAGCCCCACCACTTACCATCACCTGGTTCAGGTCTGCAACCACTCCTGTTCAGGCCAGCACCATCTCTCACCTGGAGCACCATAATAGCCTACCTGATCTCCTGCCATGCCCTCTACACACAATTCTTTAAAAGTCAGCCTGAAGAGTTCTTTAAAAATCAGAGCCTGATCTTGCCAGTCCTCTTTTCAAAACCGTCCAGTGGTGCTCCATCTCATTCATAGAGGAACAGCTTTCTGTCGCCTGTCACGCTCATTGAGTGTGCTCCCTGCTGCTTCTGTCTGTCTCCTGTTACTGTCCACTCACTCAGTCCCCTCCAGCTCCTTTGGCCTCCTTGCTGTCCTCGTACATGTCAGAGGCTCCCCTGTCAGGGCCTTGGTGCTGTTGGCCTGGAATGTTCTTCCCCCAGACATGTACACAGCTCATTCCCGCACTGCCTTCATGGCACTGCTCCAAATGCACCCCGCCAGCGAGGTTTCCTTTACTACCTGCAACAGGGCCTCCCTCCCTTTCCTGCCTCCTCTCTTGCACTATCACCATCCAACGCAGTTTATATTTTAATTGTTGTCTGTCCTACCACTGAAATGTTAGCGTCGTAAGAGTAGGGATTATTTTTCCTGTTCACTGCTCAGGCAGTTTCTTAGAAACTGGCGTGTAGTAGGTACTTGGTAAAAATACATGTTTAATGACTCTGGGCAACCTTATAATATACCCTGATCTCAGGATTCTAGGGTACCTGTGCCTCTTTGTTTGCGTGAGATAGAACAGTAGCCACGTTAAAATGACACTGCATGACAGTTTAGAGTTCTAGTGCCAGCATCCTGAATCTAGATGAGTTTTTGGCCTCCCAAACTAGTGCTTTTTGGAACTTCAGCTCCTACGTTGCTTACCTTCCTGATGCTCCTGCTTAAAAGGATTCCCTTATTTATTCAGTTTAAAAAATTGCATGAGTTCTCATTCTCTGGGGGATTTACAGTAGACAGTAGCATGTCAAAGGCCATGCATACTTTTGAATTGAAGAAATCTTTAACTCAGAGTTTTCCATACTTAATTGATGATCATATTGAAGATATGATGACTACACTGTAAGATGCATTCCAAAATCAGACATGTTAAAATATGAAAAAAATGTCTTAAAATTGATGAAACACACTGTCTGATACATATTTGGGAACTGAAATTATTCTAAGGGGTTATGGATATACAGACCTAAATATTAATAAAGGGTTAGTAATGGACTATTTATAATGATGCTGCTGCTTGTTCTGATATTACATGTGTCACTTTTTCAAACAGCTGATAAGAATTCTTCCAAATCAGTGGGCAGCGATGCACCCTGTGTTGTAAAAGTGGTAAGAAAATATTTTAGCTGATTTTTTTTTTTTTCATTTTTGCTGATTAGTGTAGTACTGTATTTATTGTGTAAAATATCCATTTTGATAACTAGAATTAATTAAACCATAAAGTATTACATTTTTAATAATGTTTCATAAATATTTAATGAGATATAACAGTAGCTTTATAGTTTTAAATAATTTGAATTCAAAAAGTCCTCTCCTGCCTTTTGAATTAGACTGACACTGATATTTGGGGGGAAAAATGAATGAAAACATAGGGGTATGCAGATGTGGAATAACATATTCACCTCATTTATTTTATTTCAACTATATTTACAGTAGGCAAGGTGATTTTTATATTTATGTCCTGCAAAACTGTAATACTTTGATGGAACTTTGTTACATTTTATCTTGCATTTGCTTCTGAACTTATACTTGGTCAATTGTTTCTTTTTGTTTATTTCCAATTTTCTTCCTGTCCCTTTCCATTGTAATAAGTTATTTATTTAATTGAAATAAATCACTTTGAAACTTCTTTTGGCTCTACTGATGTTGAAATTAGTTTGTAATGAGTAAAGGTTGACAACATCCCCTCTGATAGAAGTGTACTCGAATAGCCAGGTTAATTTATATGTTGGTGTCCTAAAAGACATTTTCACGACTTTTTTTTCACTTCCAAACTTTCTTTTTTTTATATTGTTAAATTTATTGGGGTGACAATGATTGGTAAAAATTATATAGGTTCCAGGTATACAATTCTACAGTGCATCGTCTGTGTGTTGTATTGTGTGTTTATCACCCAGAGTCAGTTCTCTTTCCATTACCATGTATTTGTGTCCCTGTCCCTTATTCCCTACCCCCCTGAACTACTTTTTAAAATCAATATATTAAGCATTTTTTTTGCTTAGCAACATTTGTAACTCTCCTCTCTCAAAGAGCTTTAATATGTGTGTAGAACATGTTTTTCTTAAATAGAAGAGATAATAGGATCTGTGTTTGGGGCAAATTACCATACTCTGGAATTAGAATAACCCCACGGTTTTTTTGTTTTGGTTTATTTTACTCTCTTTTCAAAAAAGAGTATGTTTGCTTCCTTATGAGTTAACTTTTTTTGTACCTGAATTGTTTCAGTGATTGTTTGTAACATTTTTTAATTCAGGTATTGTTTTTTTATGAGGAAATACATAGATACTAAATAAACAGTTTGAATACTTTTGACAAGTGCATCTACCCATGTAAGTGTCCCCTCTGTTAAAATACAGAACATTTCCATCACCCCCAAAAGATTCCTGGTGTCCCTTTCTGGTTGTACCCCTTACTTCCTGCACTGTTGGAGGCATCCACTTGTCCGAGGTTTTGTTTTTTTGGCTATGCATTTGTTGTTCCTGTTCTAGAACATCATATAAATGGTGTCTGACTTCTCGTCCCAAGCATGATGTTTCAAAGGTTCGTATGTAGTGTTGGCGTACCAGTTGCTTGTCCAGTCTTACTGCTCAGTTATGTTATGTCGTGTAGACATAATTGACTTGCCCTTTCCTATTAATAGTTTTTCTATTATGAGTAACGCTTCTATAGACATTCTTGTACAAGTGTTTTTATGGATATAGGTTTTTATTTCTTTGGGGTAAACCCTAAAAGTAGCATTATGGTTGTAGGGAAGATGTGTATTTAAGTTTATAAGGAAGTACCAAGCAGATCTCCAAAGTGTTTGTGCCACTTCACACACCCACTGGTAGTGCACAGGAGGTCTGGGCATCCTGCTTCCTCTTCAACACTGGCAGTTGTCGGGTGGGTTGGCTTGTTATTTACCATAACAAGTATTAGGCGTGTGGTCGTGGCTTAGAGTTTTGTTGATTACCTGAGGACTGATTTTTGAGCCATTTTCATTTAGCTTTTTGGCCAGTCACATGTTTTCCTTTGTGGAGTGCCGCCTCAGTCTTTTGAGCCCCTCCTGCTTTTTTTTTTTTTTTTTTTAAGTAACAAAGTTGTTTTGCTTTTTATAATTGAGTAGTCAGAGAGGTTCTGGATACAAGTTCCTTTTCAGTTGGGTGTTGTGAATACTTTCTCCTGGTCTGTAGTTTGGCTTTATTTTCTTAATGCTTTTCCTGCATCTGTTGAGATGGAGCAAAGGATTTTTCTCCTGCATTCTGATAAGGTGGCAGTTACACTGATTGATGTTTGAATGTTGAACTAACTTTGTATTCTTCCCAGATACTCCACTTAGTTATGGTACATTATGCTTTTTCCATAATGCTGGAATTGACTTGCTAATATTTCATTAAGGATTTAACATCTTCGTTCATGAGGGATATCCGTCTTTCATTTTTTCCTAATATTTCTCAATT
>PVJL010011442.1:0-42898 GCA_004026885.1 Lyroderma lyra | reverse complement strand
ATAAGAAAATATTATGAAGGACTTTATGCCACAAAATTTAACAATCTAGAAGAAATGGACAAGTTTCTAGAAACTTATAGCCTACCAAGACTGAACCGAGAAGAACTGGATAATCTAAATAGACCAATCAATAGCAATGAGATTGAAATGACTATCCATAATCTCCCTAAAGGCAAAAGCCCTGGACCAGATGGTTTCAAAAACGAGTTCTACCAAGCATTCAAAGAAGAATTAACGCCTATCCTCCTCAGACTCTTCCAAAAAATTGAAGAGGAAGCAATACTTCCTAACTCATTCTATGAGGCCAACATTACTCTAATACCAGAGCCTGGCAAAGACAGCACAAAAAAAGAAAACTATAGACCAATATCTCTGATGAACACAGATGCCAAAATCCTGAACAAAATATTAGCAAACAGAATACAACAATGCATCAAAAAGATCATACATCATGATCAAGTGGGATTCATCCCGGGAGCACAAGGATGGTTCAACATGTGAAAATCAATCAATGTGATACACCACATAAACAAAATCAAAGATAAAGACCATATGGTCATTTCGATTGATGCAGAAAAAGCTTTCGACAAGGTACAACATCCATTTATGATCAAAACACTAAATAAAATAGGTATAGAAGGAAAGTATCTCAACATAATAAAGGCCATATATGAGAGACCCTCGGCTAACATCATACTGAATGGGGAGACGCTGAAACCTATTCCCCTAAAATCAGGAACAAGACAGGGATGCCCCCTGTCAACACTGATATTTAATATAGTACTGGAAGTTCTAGCCATGGCAATCAGGCAAGAGAAAGGAATCAAAGGTATCCAAATTAGGAAAGAAGAGGTCAAATTGTGACTATTTGCGGATGACATGATACTTTATATAAAAAAATTCCAAAGACTCCACCAGGAAACTATTAGAAACAATTAACAAATATAGTAAAGTTGCAGGATACAAAATCAATGTACAAAAATCAACAGCATTCCTTTATACAAACAACGAATCCACAGCAAAAGAAATGAGGGAGTCAATTCCTTTTGCTATCACAAGAAAAGGAATGAAATACCTGGGAATTAACTTAACAAAGAATGTGATAGACTTATACACAGAGAACTATAAGACACTTTTGAAAGAAATTGAAACAGACTTTAAGAGGTGGAAAAATATCCCTTGTTCATGGATAGGAAGACTTAATATTGTTAAAATGGCTATTCTGCCCAAAGCAATCTACAGATTTAATGCAATACCCATCAAAATCCCACAATCATACTTTTGTGAAATAGATAAAAGATTTATTAGATGTATATGGAACCATAAAAGATCTCCAATTGCCAAAGCAATACTACATAAAAAGAATAAGGCTGGTGGCATTACACTTCCTGACTTCTATTTATATTACAAAGCACTGGCAGAAGAACAGAAATAGAGACCAATGGAATAGTACTGAAAACCCAGAAATAAACCCACAAATATATGGACAAATAATTTTCGATAAAGGAGCAAAAAACATACAATGGGGAAAAGACAGCCTCTTTAGTAGGTGGTGCTGGGAAAACTGGAAAAACCTATGCAAAACAATGAACCTGAGCTATGAACTCTCCATATACAAAAATTAACTCAAAATGGATTAAAGACCTTCATATAAGAACTGCAACAATAAACTGTATAGAAGATGACATAGGTACTAAACTTATAGAACTAGGACTGAAAGAAGACTTCATGAACATGTCCTCAAAGGCAAGGGAAGTAAAAGTAAAAATAAATGAATGGGACTATATCAAACTAAAAAAACTTCTGCACAGCAAAAGAAACCATCAACAAGGCAAAGAGACAGCCAACTGAATGGGAGAAAATATTTGCCAATAACGCATCAGATAAGGGTCTAATATCTAAAATATATAAAGAACTAATAAGACTTAACAACAACAACAAAAAAAAACAACCCAATTGAAAAGTGGGCAGAAGAACTAAACAGACACTTCTCCCATGGGGAAATACAAATGGCCAGCAGATATATGAAAAAATGCTCATCCTCATTAGCTATCAGGGAAATGCCAATCAAAACCACAATGAGATTCCACCTCACACCTGTGAGAATGGCTGTTATCCACAAGACAAGGAATAACAAGTGCTGGAGAGGATGTGGAGAAAAAGGAACTCTGGTCCACTGCTGGTGGGAGTGCAAACTGGTACAACCACTGTGGAAGGCAGTGTGGAGGTTCCTCAGAAAATTGGGACTGGAGCTACCATTTGACCCAGCAATCCCCCTTCTGGGGATCTATCCAAAGAACTTGAAAACCTTTGTCCGCAAAGACTTATGTACCCCAATGTTCATTGCAGCACTGTTCACAGTGGCCAAAACTTGGAAACAACCAAAGTGCCCTGCGACAGATGACTGGATAAAGAAGCCGTGGTACATATACACAATGGAATATTACTCAGCTGTAAGAAAAGATGAAATATTGCCATTTGCGACAAAATGGATGGACCTAGAGATCATCATGCTAAGTGAAATAAGCCAGACAGAAAAAACAAAGAACTGCATGATTTCACTCATATGCGGAATATAAAACTGAAAGCAAAGAAGAAAAGAAATGAACAAATAACCCATGGACACAATCAATAGTTCAATGTTTATTTGGGGACGAGTGGGTTAGGGAGGGGAGAAAGGGGAGGGGTTGGGAGAGGACGGGGGGAAGCTAAATATAAGGTGATGGAGAGAGAAGTCACATTAGGTGGTGAACTTATTATACATCAAGTTGACAATGCACTGTAGATTTGTATGCCTGAAACCTATGTAATCCTTGCTAACAGATGTACCCCAATAAGTCTAACAAAAAAAAATGAATTAAAAAAAAAGAAACCGGATTTCTAACCTGACCAGAAAGTGCCCTAAGACAATATCAAATATCAGTAGGAACAGAGACCCCTACAAGAACCCCAACTTGCTTAGCATACAGACCACCGAATGATCACAAACTGACCAGAACAGAGAAAACACACGGACCTCAGATGTTACCAATACAGAGATATCAGGCAGAAACCCAACATGCGAGGCACAGAAACTTCTTCAGAACAAAAACCTGATAAAGAAAGACACCCGAAAGACACCCACCCTGACAAGCACAGGATCCGCCAGCCTATTAACGTGTCAAGCAGAGAGACCTACAGATATCTCTAAAATGACCAGAATGGACACCCCAAAGGAAATCCCAAAATTACCAGGAACAATGATACCAGAACCTCTACATCCTAACCAACATAGAGAACCCTGAGTGTACCATCAATTGACCAGCATATAGACTCCTGGTTGTCCCTCAACATGAGCATAAATGAGAGGTCAAGCCGAATCTCACAATGACAATCACATAGAGCCCAAACAGACCCACAACCTATGCAATATGGTGCCCCCATTGCATACCACCAGGGTGACCACAGTCGGACCCTAAACCCAACAGCACCCAGCAGAAAGACCCCCGCCATCCCAACATTAACCCCATGCAGATTACAAGCAGTCCCCACAGGTACCTCAGGAAGACATACAACTTCCAAAACTAGGTCCAAAGATCTTCAGCACATTCTCAGCCTAACCAACACAGGGGACACATAAACAACCAAAAAATGTCCACTATAGAGAATTTGGGAAGACCCCCAATGTGACCATCACAGACAGCCCAAGGCAACCCCCAACCTGACCACAGCAGAACACACAATGCCAATCTTCAATGCCACTGGAACAGAGAACCCAAGGACCCACAAGACCAGTAGTAAGAACCCAGCAGTATGCCTGGGGATTCTCTGCTAATAAAGTTGGGATATATTTTGATTTGTCTGCTGGTCAGGTGATGAGACTGGTATGTCTATCAGGTTGGTGTTCTTCTGGTGGTCACTTTGCTGGTCAGGATCCAAGTCTGCTGGGGTCTCTATGCTTGCCATGCAGAGTGTCAGTATGGTGTCTCTGTTCTGGTCATGTTACAGAGTGACTGGGATCTCTGTGCTCATCAGGTTTTGGGTCTGGTAGGGGTCTCTGTACTGGTACATTTGGGGATCTGCTGAGAGTCTATGCTATTCATCTTAGGGGATTTCTGGTGGTCTCTATGCTGGTCAGTGGGGAGGTGTGCCAAAGGTCTCTGTGCTGGTCTTATTGGTTGTCTGCCTGGAGACTGTGCTGGTCAGGTTGAAGTTCTGGCCAAATTTCTGGCTACTCAAGTTGGGGACTTCTGGGTACATTTCAGGTGACATAGGGGTTCTCCTGGTGATTTCTTCCTGGTCAGATTAGGAGTCTTCAAGTGGGATCTGTTCCATGTCACACATCAAAGGGACCTGGGGTGTGTCCTTGTCAGGTTTGGGGTCTGCTGAGGACTTTCTGCTTGTCTAAGGTATGCCTGGGGTCTCTATTCTGGTCACATTGGAAGTCTGCATTCAGAGTTCAGTAGGGTGGGATTTTTTTTTAATTCATTTTTATTGTTAGACTTATTGGGGTGACATCTGTTAGCAAGGATTACATAGGTTTCAGGCTTACAGTTCTACAGTGCATTGTCAACTTGTTGTATAATAATTTCACCACCTAATGTGACTTCTCTTTCCATCACCTTATATTTAGCTTCCCCCCACCTCCTCTCCAGGTTCTGGGTCTGCTGGGTCTCTCTGTGGTGGTCTTGTTGTGGGTCTGCCAGGAGTCTCTGTGCTGGTCATTTGTGTGTTCTGTCAGAATTCTCTTTGCTGGTTAGTTTTAGGATATATTTAAGGTCATTGCCCCTGGTCACACTGAAGGTCTGCTTTGGGTATCAGTGCTGGTCTGTTTGGAAATTTGCTAGGATATCTCTGCTGCTCAGGTAAATGGACTGCTGGGTACTGTACTTGTCATGTTAGGTGTCTATTAGAAGTCTCTATACTTGTCAGTTTTCAGGTCAGCAGCAGTCCTTGTGTTTGTCATGTTGGGTTTCTGCATGATGTCTTTGTTGGTAATGTTGGAGGTTGGTGGATGTATCAGATCTGATCAGTTTGGGGACACTCTGTGGTCTCTATGCAGGAAAAGTTAGGTCTCTGCTGGGGATCTCTCTTGAGATCCGTTCACTTTTGAAATCAGCCTGAATTCTGTCCTGTTCAGGGTTGTAATACGCTAGGGTCTCCTGGTCTCTGTTTCTGAGGATCTCTGCTCTGGTCACTTCAGAGGTCTGCACTGGGTGCTCTGTTCTGGTCAATTTTGAGTTCTATTGGGGCTGCCTGTGATGGTCACATTTGGGGTCTGCTGGGTCTCTCTGTGATGGCCTGGTTAAGGGTCTGCTAAGAGTCTTTATGCTTGTCATTTGGGTATTCTCTCAAGATTCTCTGTGCTTCTTAGAATAGGGATGTGATTGAGAACTATACACCAGATAAGGTCATGGATCTGCTTGGGGTATCTGTCCTGGTCTGTTTCAGGTTTCTTGAGGACTCTCTGGTGTTCAGGTTAATGGACTGCTGGGTACTTTGATATTGGGTTTGGGTGTCTAGTTGAGGTCGCTTTCTCTATCAGGTTCCAGGTCTGCACATATCCTTGTTCTGTTCAAGTTGAGTTTCTGCCTTAGTTATCTGTGTTGGTAAAGTCTGAGGTCGGTGTGGTGTCTCTGCCCTGGTCATATTGGAATCAGCCAGAGGTCTCTGTGTTAGACAAGTTGTAGGTTCTGTTAGAAGTCTCTGAGCTGGATAGGTTGAGGTCTTATGAGGGGGGGGTTATGTGCTAATTCATTTTGGCATCCACCTAGGGTTCTTTGTTCTGTTCAGATTGGGTGTTTATTGTGGGTTTTTGTGCTGGTCAAGTTGGTGGTCTATATAAGGTCTCTATGGTCATGAGGTTGGAGATCTGCCTGGGGTCTCTGGGCTAGTCACTTTTGTGTTCTGTTCAGGGCATTTGTGCCAACTGAGATTTGGGGTTCACCTGGATTCTCTGTGCTGGTGAGGTTGGAGATTGCCTGAGGTCTCTATGTTGATGAGGTTTGGGGTCTTCATGAAGTCTCTGTATTTGTCACTTAGGTATCCAACTTTGGGTGTCTGTGCTGTTCAGTTTAAGGTTCTGCTATGGATCTCTGTGCTGGTCAGGTTTGTAGTCTGCCAGGGTCCCAGTGCTAGTCAAGATGGGTATCTACCTGTGGTTTCTATGTCAGTCTTGTCAGCTTTATGCCGGGAATATCTGTGTCTGGTCAGATTTGGCGTGTGCTGGATATCTTCTCCATTCATAATCAAAGCTAGAAATAGCCTGAACCTAGGATGAGGGAAAATGGTTTAACTCCTGACATGGGGCATTGGAAAACAGATACAGGCTATAAGGTTCAAACTTATCAAGGCTCTGAGGGTGAGGCCCTTCCAGGAGATAACCATGAGACATCATTGATGATTCAGACAGGTCTCTGCATACCCTCCTAAATGTGCTGCTTTTGGGAACTCTCTTTCTTATGTGCGCTTTGGACTGGATTGAGTGGAGCTACCCTGTACCTGTCCCCAGTTGCCCCCCTCTTGACCATGGCCTTCCACTTTTGTTTCATACCCTGGGAACTGGCCTGAAGCCCAAGGCTGGATTCTGTAACAAAAGAGGGAAATGGGTATTTATAAGGGAAGCCCATGACTTTCCACATTCTTCCTCTCTTTGAAAATTCTCTATATACTTTGGGAGGTCATGCCAGAGCCATGTCCCTCTTGAGGTGTGATTGTACAAAAGGGTGTGGGAGTTCCTTGATGGTGTAGTGGCTTAAGGCTTCTGCGTTGACACTGTCGGCACTGCAGTCTGGGTTCAATTCCCAGTCAGGGAGCTACCCACATATCAAAAAGAAAAAAAAGAAAAAAAGAAAAAGGGTGTGTACCCGGTGTCTCTGTGCAAGGTCTAGTTGGGGTTCTCTGTGCTGGTATATTTGGAGTTCTGTTGATGTGTCTTCGGTGGTCACACTTAGTGCTTCCCTCGAGTCTCTATATTAGTGATGTGGAAGTTATGCCTGGGAACACTGTGCTTGTCATGTATGAGCCTCTTTATATCTCTCTGCTTGTCAGAATGGGGGACTGATGTGGTACTGTTCCTATAAGTTAGGGAATCAGCTGGGTTTTTTGTGCTTGTCATGTTGATTGTCTGCCTGGGATCTCAGTCCCGTTCAGGTTGAAGGTTGTCTGGTGTTCTCTGTGCTGGTCAGGGTTTGAGTTTGCTGTGATTCTTTGTTCTGGTGTATTTTGGTCCCTGTGGTATTCAGCTTAGCGTTCTTGTGGAGGTGTCTATGCTGGTCAGTTTGATTGTCTGTCTAAGGACTCCATACTGGTCAGTTTCAAGGTTGGCTGAAAGTATGTTTCCCAGTCAGCTTTTAGATCTGCATGTGACCATTTGCTTGTCACGTTTTTGTTTGTTTGTTGGTTTTGTCACTGAAGATCCTGTGCTGGTCACATTAAATGTGTTTGTGGTGTCTCGGATTTGGTCAGGTCGGGTCATTTGTGGGTGCTGTGACAGGCATGTTGGGATTTCACAGAATGTCTTTGCTCTTAAACGTACCTTGGTTTTGCCCAGATCATGTTGGATTGCCTGCTGGGTTCTTACTACCGGTCTCGTGGGTATCTGGTTTCTCTGTTCCAGTCCCATTAGAGATCGGCATTGTGGGCTCTGTTCTGGTCAGGATGTGAGTTGCCTCGGGCAGTCTGTGATGGTCATGTTGGGGGTCTTTCAGAATTCTCTGTACTGGATATTTCATGGTTGTTTATTTTCTTTCTGTGTTGGTTATGCTGAGAATATGCTGGAGATCTTAGGGCCTGATTTCGGATGTTCTGTGTATTTTTGGAGTACCTGTGGGGACAGTTTGGAATTTGCATGGGATTTGTCCTGGGGATGGCTGGTGTCTTTCTGCTTGGCGCAGGTGGGCTTAGGGTCCCTCTACTCATCACCCTGGTGGTCTGCATGGGGAGCTTTTTTCTGCTCAAGTTGTGGGTCTGTTTGGGCTCTCTGTGATTGTCATGTTCATATTCTGCCTCACATCTCTCTTATGGTCATGTTTGGTGACAACCACCAGTCTATATGATGGTCATTTGATGGTACTGTCAGGGTTGTCTGTGTTGGTTAAGAAGTGGATGTTCTGGGTATCATTGTTCCTAGTCATTTTGGGTTTTCCTTTGGGATGTCCATGTTTGAGGTCCGTGGGTATTCTCTGTTCTGGTCAGTTTGTGATCATGCGTGGGTCTGTGTGCTAAGCAAGGTGGGGTTCTTCTAAGGGTCTGTGTTCCTACTGACATTTGAAATCTTCCTAGGGTTCATTCTGCTCAGGTTAGGAGTCTGCTGGTTTCTTTCTTGTGGTCTAGGGTGTGCCTGAAGTCTTTGTCTTTGTCACATTTGAGGTCTGCATTTGGGCCTTTGTTCCGTTCTGGTATGGGGTGTTCTGTAACTATCTGAGATGGTCAGGTTTTGGTCCAGCCATGAGTATTTATGCTGCTCACTTGAGAATTCTTTCTGAGTTCTAGTTCTCTGTGCCTGGTCAGTTTGGGTGTCTCCTTGGGGTATCTATGCTGTTATGTTTGGAGAATTGCTAGGGTCTCTCTAATGCTCAGCTTAATGAAATGCTGGGTACTGTACCTGTCTGGTGGAATGTGTCCTGTGGGTCTTTTTCCATGTCAGGTTCCAAGTCTGCAGGGGTCCTTGTGTTGTCATGTTGAGTTACTGCCCTAGGTATTTGGTTTGAAAAAGATTGGTGTAGGTGGT
This sequence comes from Lyroderma lyra, assembly GCA_004026885.1. Taxonomy (NCBI): domain Eukaryota; kingdom Metazoa; phylum Chordata; class Mammalia; order Chiroptera; family Megadermatidae; genus Lyroderma; species Lyroderma lyra. Next base: position 34,188 of record PVJL010011442.1, on the reverse strand, counting down.
GGTGTCTGTTTTCTGATCAGGTTCAGATCAGTCAGGGGTCTCTGTGCTGGGAAGCTTGTGCTTCTGCTTGGATATTCCGTGATTATCAATTTGAGGTCTTCTCAGGGTGTCTGAGCTGATTAGTTTGGGGTCCTGCTAGGTATCACTGTTCAAGTCATTTCGAGGGTCCTCTGGTGGTCTTTGTCCTGGTCTGGTTCGGTGTCTGTGTGGGGTGTCCATGCTCAGTCAGATTGGGGTTCTGCCTGGGTTCTCAATGCCGCTGTGTTTGGAAATCTGCTGGTGTGTCTGAGGTGGTCATGCATAGCCTCTCTCTCTGGTCTCTCTCTTGGTCATGTTAAAGTTATCCCGGGGGACACTATACTTGTGAAACAGTGGTCTTGTTTTAATGGCTCTGCTCTTCAGTTTGGGAGACTGATGGGCTAATGTGCCTATCAGTTAGGGGATATGTCAGGGTCTCTGGGCTTGTCGACATGTTGAGTGTCGGCCGGGGAGTCTGTTACTGTTCAGGTTGAACTTTGGCTGCTGATCTCTCCGCTAGTCAGATTTTAAATCTTCTCATGTTCTCTGTGCTGATACCTTCTGGGGTCTGCAGGGAGTCTCTGTGGCATTCAGCTTGGGGGCTTTTTGGGGGTCTCTATCCTCATCAGGTTGAAGGTCTGCATAGGCTCTCTTTGCCGGTCATGTTGTTTTCTTGCCTAAGGATTTTGTGTTGTTCAGGTAGGGAGTCTGCTTCGAGTCTCTTTCCAGGCCAGCTTTTAGGCTTCAGGTGACCATTTCCTTGTCATTTTTAATTTTTTCTCTGCCTGAGGTCGACCTTCTGGTCAAAGTTTACTATTATCGGAAGGCCTCAAATCTTGTCATGTTGGGATCATTCAAGGACATCTGTGATAAGCACGTTCACATTTCACAATGTGTCTCTGGTCCAGTGATATTTAAAGTCTGCCTTGGGTTGTTCTGATCAAGTTTTTGGTCTTCTCGGGTCTTTTCACTCGGGTCTTATGTGTGCCTGGGTTCTGTATTTTAGTGACATTGGAGATCTGCTATGTGGAGTCTATTCTGGACTAGTTGGGGGACTGCTTGATCTGTTGTGGTGGTCTGTTTGGGGATCTCCAGGATTGTCTGTATTGGTCATTTTGGCATTCTCTCAGTGCTCTCTGGGCTGGTTAGGATGAGGATGTGTGGGAGATCTTTAAGCTGGATCAGGTTGGGGGGTTTGCTTGGCGCACCTGGGCTGGTCTGTTTAGAAATATGCTGAGGTTTCTCTGCTGGTCAGGATAATAAACTGCTGTGTACTTCATACTAGTCCAGTAGGGTGTCTTTTGGGGTCTCTTCCCTGGTCACGTTTTTGTTGTGAAGGGGTTTCTGTGCTTGTCATGTTGAATTTCTTTCTGATGTCTCTGTGTTGTTAAAGCTTGAGGTCTGTGGGTGGTCTCTGCTCTGGTCAGGTTGGGATCATTTGAGGGTCTCTGTGCTATGCAGGTTGGGGTTCTACTGGGGTGTCTCTGTATTCACTTACATTCAAATTCTGCGTTGGGTTTGTCCATGCCAGGCTAGGGCCTGCCACTCTCTCTCTGTTTCTCATGGATAAGGCTGGTGTTTGTCATTTGGTTACCATGTAGGTCCACAGAAGGGGCTTTGTTCTGGTCAAGTTGTGGGTCTTTTGGGGAACTCTGTGATTTTTATGTACGGGTACTGCTTGAGCTGTCTGGTCATGTTGGAGGACTGTCAGGATTCTCTACCCATGCCATTTCAGGGTTTTGTTAGTGTTGTCTCTGTTGGGTAGGATTGAGGTATCCTGGATATCTTTGTTCCTGGTCATGCTGGAGTTCTGTTTGGGGTATCTGTTCTGGTCAATTCTCAGATTTGTCTGTGGGCTCTTTCCTGGTCAGGTTAATGAACTACTGGGTAGTATGCTTGTCAGGTTAGGTGACTGGTAGTTGTCTCTTTCCTGGTCATGTTCCAGATCTGCCAGGATCCCTGTGCTTTTCATTTTGCATTTCCTTCTGAGGTCTATGTGTTGGTCATTCTTGAGGTCTGTGTGTGCTCTCTGTTTAGGTCAGCTTTGGGTCAGTCTTGCATAACTCTTCTTGGTATTTTGGGGTTCTTCTACAGTCTCTGTTCCTAGTCACAGTTGCAATGTGATAAGCGTTCTTCCTGGTCAGATTTCAGGTCACCTGAAGTCTCTCTGCTGGTCTCGGGTGTGCCTGAAATCTCTGTTCCTGCCACCTTGGAGGTCTGCCATGGGGACTGTTTCCTGATCTACTTGGAAGTGTCCTGGAGCTATCTGTGATGGTCAGGTTTGTGGTCTGCCAGGAGTTTCTATGTTCATTATTTGGGAATTCAGTTTGAGTTCTCTGTGCTGTGTGGGATGAAGATGCTCTAGAGATCTATGTGCCTGGTCAGGTTGGGGTTCTTTTGGTGGCATCTATACTGTTGTATTTCAAGATTTGGTAGTGTAAGCATGCTTCTCAGGGACATGGATTCGTTAATAGGGTACCTCTCACATTTGGTGTCTCCTGCTGTTTGCTTCCTGGTCAGATACCAAGCTTGCCAGGATCACTGTGCTTGCCATGTTGAATTTCTGCCTTAGGTCTATGGGTTGGTCAACTTTGGGGTAAGTCTTTGGATCTGTGTACTCCTCAGTTTCATATTATGCAAGGGTCTCTGTGTTCAGCAGTTTGCAAATCTGCCTGGAGATTCCTTTATTGTCAGGTTGAGGATTTCTGGGCATTTCTTTCCTGATTTCTTTGGGTTCCAGCTTGGTATCACTGTTCTGGTCAAGTTGAATGTGTACTGGTGGTCTTTGCCCTGGTCAATTTGGAGGTCTGCACTGTGTCTCTGTGCCAAGTCAGATTGGTGTTCTGCCAGGCTTCTCTGTGCTGGTGTATTGGAATGTCTGCTGTTGTGTCTGTGGTGGTCACACTTGGTGCCTGCCTCAAGTCTCTATGTTGGTGATATGGATGTTATGTCTGGGGACACTATGCCTGTCATGTATAGGTATCCTTTCCTCTCTCTGCTTGTCAGAATGAAGTACTAATGTGGTACTGTGCCTATTAGTTTGGGGATCATACAGGTTCTCTGTGCTTTGTCATCTTGTCTGTCTGCCTGGGGTCTCCAGCCTGTTGAGATTGAAGTTTGTTTGGTGGTCTCGGGGCTGGTCAGAATTTGAGGATTCTGCAGTTCTCTGTTCTGGTAAATTTTGATGTCGGCTTAGGGTCCCTGTATTACTCAGCTTAGTGGTCTTGTGGAGGTCTCTATGCTCGTCAGTTTGGAGACTGGCATGGGTTGTCTTTGCTGGTCAGATTGATTGTCTGGCTAAGGAATCTGTGCCAGTTTGTTTAAAGGTCTGCTGAAAGTATATTTCCCGGTTAGCTTTTAGATCTACACGTGACCATTTGCTTGCCATGTTGTTTTTCTTACTGATGTTCCTGTGCTGGTCACGTTAAATGTGTTTGGGGTGTCTCAGATTTGGTCAGGTTGGGGTCATTTTGGGGGTCTCTGTTGGGCACATTGGGATTTCACAGGATATTTGAGGTTAGATACTATTTGCTTTTGAATTTAATTTTTTTTTTCCTAAAGCTCCCTTTTCTGGTCAAAGTTTAAAGTTTTTGGAAGGTCTGGAATCTTGCCAGGCTGGGGTCATTCAAGGATGTCTGTGATAAGCACGTTGACATTTTTACAGGGTGTATCTGTTCTGTTAACATTTAAAATCTGCCTTGCGTTGACCTGGTCAGGTTTTTGGTCTGCTCAGGTCTTTCACTGGTGTGTCTTAGGATCCTTTCTTCCAGTGATTTTGGACATCTGCTATGCGCAGTCTGTTTCAGTCAGGTTGTGGGACTTCTTTAACTGTCTTTGGTGGTTAGATTGGGAGTCTCACAGAATTCTCTATACTGGTCATTAGCGTATTCTGTCAGTGTTCTCTTTGCTGGTTAGGATGAGGATACGCTTGAAATCTTTGAGCCTGGTTAGGTTGGGGATTGCTTGGCGTATCTGTGTTTGTGTGTTTAGAGATATGCCGAGTTCTCTCTACCAGTCAAAATAATAGACTGCTGGATACTCTTCTAGTCCTATAGGGTGTCTTTTGGGGCCTCTTTCTTGGTCAGTTTTTGTTTTCTAGGGGTTTCTGTGCTTGCCATGTTGAATTTCTTTCTGATATTTCTGTGTTGGTAAAGCTTGAGGTCTGTTCGTGGTCTCTCTTCTGGTCCAGTTGTGACCATTCCTGGGGCTCTGTGCTAAGCAGGCTGAGGTACTGCTAGGGTGTCTCAATTTTCACTTACATTCAGAATCTGCGTGGGGTTTCTCCAAGTCAGGTTTGGAGGCTACTGTTTTCTCTCTTCTGCTCTTGGGTAAGCATGGGATCCATCATTTGGTAACCATGGAGGTCTATATTGAGGTCTTGGTTCTGATTTGATTGTGGGTCTACTAGAGCTTTCTGACTGTCATGCTTAAATTCTGCTTTCAGTTGTCTGTCATGTTGGAGGACTGCCCAGAATCTCTATAATGATCATTTGAGGGTTCTGTCAGTGTTCTCTGTGTTAGTTAGGATTGGGATGTTCTGAATAACATTGTTCCTGGTCATTTTCCAGCTTAGTTTGGGGTATCTGTGCTTTTTGGTTTGAACATTTGCAGTTGTCTATTTCTGGTCTGTTTATGGGACTGCTGAGTACTGTGCTTGTGATGCTGAGTATCTGCATGGGATCTTTTTCATACTTAAGCTTCAGGCCTGCTGGATTCCCTGTGCTTTCCTGTTCCATTTCTGCCTGAGGTATCTGTGTTTGTCATGTTTGAGGTCAATGTGTGGTCACTTTTCAGGGAAGGTTGGGGTCAATCATGACTATCCATTATTGGTATGTCAGGGTTGTTTTGTGAGTGCCTGGTTTTAGACATATTTGGAATCTGCTAGTTTTCCTGGTCAGTTTTTGTGTCTGCTGTAGTCTATGTGCTGGTCAAGGATGTGCATGAAGTTTTTGTTTTTGACCTTGAAGCTCTGAGTTGAGGGCTCTGTTTCAGTAAGGTTTGGGGTGTGCTGGAGCTCTTTGTAATGGTCAGATTTAGAGTTTGACAGAAATCTCTATGCTGGTCGTTTGGGAGTTCTTCCCAATTTCTCTGTGCATGTTTTGAGAAAGATGTGATGGAGATCTTTGTGTCTGGTCAGTTTGGGGTCTTCTCGGCTTATCTATTCTGCTCTGTTCAGAGATATGTTAGGGTCTCTGTGATGCTCAGGTTAATGGCCTTCTAGGTACTGTATATGTCAGGTTGGGTGTCTTTTGTGGGGATTTTTCCTGTTGAATTTCTAAGTCTGGAGGTGTCACGGTGCTCGTCATGTTGATTTTTAGCCTTAGGTGTCTGAGTAGGTCAAGTTTGAGGTTGTTGGACAGGTCTGTATTCTGATCTGTGTCGTATCAGTCAAGGGTGTCTGTACTGGGCAACTTGCGATTCTGCTCAAAGTTTTCGTGATTGTCAGGTTGAGGTGTTCTAGGGGTTTCTTTTCCGATCGGTTAAAGGTCCTGCAAGGGATCACTGTTCTGCTCAGATTGAGGGTCTCCTGGTGGTCTTAGCCCTGGTAAGGTATGGGGTCAACATGGTGTCTCTCTTTGCATTCAGTTTGGAGTGCCCTTGGTTCCCTGTGCTTGTGAATTTGGAAATGTCTGTGGTTGTCACACTTAGTGTCTGCCTTGGGTCTCTATGTTGGTCATGTTGAAGTTATGTCTAGAGGTACTTTGATAGTCCAGTAGGGGTCTCTTTTAATCTTTCTACTTGTCCCAGTGGGGGACTGAAGGGAGATCTGCCAGGGTCTCTGTACTTGTCATTTTGGGTGTCTGCTTGAGGTCCCTGTGCTGCTCAGCTTGACCGTGTCTGATGGTCTCTGTGCTAGTCAGGTTGCAATCATTTGAGGGTAACTATGCTAAGCAGGTTAGGGTTCTGTTGGGGTATCTCTTCTCATCTCTTGGAATCTGCGTAGGGTTTGTTTTGGTCAGGTTTTGGGGCTGCTGGTGTCTCTGATGGTCTTGGGTGGGTTTGAGGTCCCTATTCTTCTATCCTTGAAGGTCTGCATTGAGAGCTTTGCTCTGGTCAGGTTATTAGTTTGTTGGGGCTCTCTGTAAGTGTCTTGTTCATGTTCTGCTTGAGCTCTCTGTTCCATTCATATTCGGGGACCACGAGGAGTCTCTATTCTGGTCATTTTTGGGTTCTAACAGGGTTTTATTTCTTGGTTAAGATGGGTATGCTCCCGATGTCTTTGTTTCTTGTCACATCAGGTTCTGTTCAGAGTATGGATACTGTCAAGCTTGGAGGTTTCTGTGGTCTTTTTCCTAGTCAGGTTAATGGACTGGTGAATACTGTGCTTTTCCTGGCTGTGTTTGTTTTGGGGGTTACTTTCCTGGTCATATTCCATGTCTGCAGGTATCTCTGTTATTGTCATGTGGAGTTTCTACCTAAGGTTTCTGTGTTGGTCAAGTTGGAGGTCAGTGGGGTTTCCTTCTTCTGTCAGGCTGGAGTAAGTCTGGAGTCTCTGAGCTGGACAGCTTTGTGTTCTCCTGAGGGTCTCTATTTCCAGCCTTATTTGGAATCTGACTAGGGTCTGTCCTGGTCATGTTTGTGGTTTCCTGGGGTCTTCTTTCTTGTCTTGATTGTTCCTGATATAAAGATTTTGGTCACTTTTGAGTTCTGCATTAAAGGTGTGTTCTGGTCAGGTTGGGAATCTTCTGGCCTTGTCTGTGATGGCCTGGTTTTAGAAATGCAGGATGTCTCTTTGATGGTCAGGTTGAAGGTCTGCGAGGAGTCTTTGTGAATGTTATTTAGAGGTTCTTTAAGGTTTCTCTTTGCTGGTTAGAATGGGGATGTGCTGAAGACTTTTGTGGTTTGTAAGTTTGGGAATCTGCTTAGGATATCAGTGCTGGTATGTTTGGAGATTGTTGAATACTCTTTGCTGGTCAGATTAACTTCTGGTTACTGTGCTAGTCATGGTAGGTGTCTGTTGAGGTGTTTTTCCAGGTCAGGATCTTGGTGTGATTTTTGTTTTTTGTTTTGTTGGTAATGTTTGAGGTTGATCAGTGGCGACTGTACTGATGAGGTCAGGATAACTTGGGAGTTTCTGTGCGTGACAGGTTGGGATTCTTCTGGAATGTGTCTTTTTCCAGTCACATTTGGAATCTGCCTGTGGTTTTTCTTGATCTCTTTTGGTGTCTGCTGGTATCTTTCTGTTGGTCTCAGATGGGTCTGGGGTTTCTGTTCTGATCATATTAGAGGACTGAATTGGGGTTCTGTTCTGGTCCAGTAGGGGATCCATTGGGGTATCTGGGCTGCTAAGTTTTGAGGTTTTCTTGAGTTCTCTGTGCTTTGAATGTTGAAGATTTGCCTTCCATCTCTGTGCTAGACAGGTTGGTTTTCTGCCTGAGTTCTTTGTACATGGTTATGTTGAGAGTTTTCTTGGGTTTCTATACTGGTCTAGTTATGGGTATTCCAGGGGTTTATGTGCTGGTCATGTCAGGGATCCTCTGGGCTTCTGTTTGCCCAGTAATGATAAGGATTTCCCAGGGTCTCTCTCTGTGCTGATCAGGTTGGAGGTCTTGTTTAATATTATTGCTTCTCTGTTTGTGAAAATACTGGGTACACTTCTGGTCAGTTTGGGGTTCTATTGATGATATCTTGCTGGTCAGGTTATAGGTGTATTTGGGTTTTCTGTGCTGCTCAAGTTGGGGCTCTGCTTGTAGTGTCTATGTAGGTCAAAATTGATTTTTGTTTGGCACGTCTGTGCTTGTCAGATGGGGGTTCTGCTGGGAACTCTGTGCTGTTCACTGTACTCTCTGCCTTGGGACTCTGTGCTGATCTGCTTTGAGGTCTGCTGAAGGTCTATGTGCTGGTTAGTTTTGCGGTCTGTGAGAAGTCTCAGTGATGGTCAGGTTATAGTTCATGCTGGGCTTTATGTGCCCGGTTATTTTAAGTGTATGCCAAGGGTCTTTGTGCTGCTAAGATTGGAGGTCAGACTGGGTTCTCTGCTGAACAGATTGGGGGTCTGCTAGGAATCTGTGTGCTGCTCAGTTTAGAGCTTGGCTGTTGTTTCTGAAACAATGCTATGGTAGTAAGCTGGTGTGGTTCAGTGTCAGCAACTGTCTCTTTGTGTTTCATATTCCAGGTCTTCTGATATCTCTGTAATCAGCACTTTGAATGTGTGCCTTGATCTCTTTGCTGGTCAAATTTTGGGAGCCTAGCAGTCTCTGTTCACAGTGAGGTGGGGATCAACTAGTGATCTATGTGCAAGTCAGATAGGGCTTTGCCTTGGGACTTGGTGTTCAGGATAGGAGTCTTATGGGGATCCCTGTGCTCAGTGAGGTTTGGGGGCTGCCTTGGACTCTGACCTAGTCTTGTTTGGGCACTGCTTCTTTGTCTATGAAGGTCATAGAAATATCACAAAACAGATCACAGGGACTCTGTTTTGTTCAGGTTCTAGGTTTGTTGGGGGTCGGTGTGCTGTTCACATTGGGGATTTGTCACATGTTTTTTTGCTGGTCCAGTTGTGGATCTGCTGGTGTTTCTGTGCTCATCATGTTGTGTTTCTTGTGGGAGTTTTTGTTCTGGTCATATTGGTGGTCTGCCAGAAATCTGTGCAGTCAGGATGGGGGACAGTCTGGTGTCTCAGTGCCTGGTCATGTTAGAGTTCTGCCTGGGGTGTCTGTGTTGGTCAGTTTGGTTGTCTGTCTAGGGTCTCTGGGCTGGCATAGCTGGGGGTTTGCTGAGGTTATGGTGTTCATAAACTTGGTGGGCTTTCGGGGGTTTTTATGCCATGTCAATTTGTGTCTTTCAGGGGTCTGTATCCACTGCAATGGGTCTCTGTTTCTAGTCAGGTTTGAGGTCCGCCTGAGACCTGTGTGCTGGCGAATTTGGTGTTTATTTGTTGGTCACACTTAGTGCCTAGCTTGGGCCTGTAAAAGGTATGCTTTGGGACACTGTGCTGGTCATGTTGGGGTCAGATGTTATCTCTATGCTGGTCAGGTTGATGGAATAATCGCATTTGGGGTCTGTGGGGGCACATTTTGCTGGTCAGGTTTGTGGTCTGCTAGCACCCTTGTACTTGTCATGTTGAATATTGGTTTATGGCCTCTCTCCAGGAGGTTGGCAGCAGGACTGTGTGCTGGTCAGGGTTTTAGTGTGCTGACAGTCTCTGTGCAGATGAATAATGGAACCTTCTAGAGTTCTTTGTGCTATTCAGATTGGGAGTCTTCTGGGGGTGTCTTTGCTGGTCAGGTTGGATGTCTGCATGGGGCCTCTGTGTTGGTCAGGTTAAGGTTCTTCTGGGGTTCTCTGTTCCCAGTCACATTTGAAATATGCCTGTGGTCTGTCCTTGTCAGGTTTGATTTCTGCTGGTGTCTTTCTGCTGTTCTCATGTGTGGCTGGGTTTCCTGTTCTGTTCATGTTGGAGGTTTTTATTGGAGGCTCTGTTCTCGTAGGGTTTGAATTCAGCTGAGAAAATCTGTGATGGTCAGGTTCAAGGTCTGCTGGGGCTCTCTGTGGTGGTCAGTTTAGGAATCTGTCAGTAGTTTCTATGCTGGGCATTTGGGAGATCTGTCTGGGTTCTTGGTTCAGGTTAGGATGGGTATATGTTGCAGATCTTTACCTAGTCAAATTGGGGTTTTTCTTGGGATATCTGTACTGATCTTTTTTGATATTTGCAGGCATCTTTCTGCTGGTCAGGTAAAAGAACTTCTGGGCAAAGTTTTTGTCCTGTTATGTGTTTGCTTTAGGTATGTTTTCTGGTCAGGTTCCAGGTCTGCATGTGTCCCTGTGCTTGCAGTGTTGATTTTCTTCCTGGGGTCTCTGTGTTTGTCAAATTAGAGTTTCAAGGTGCTCTCTGTTTTTTTAAGGTTAGGGTTAGTCAGAGGTCTCTGTGGTAGAAATGTTGGGATTATGCTGGGTGTCTCTCTTCCCAGGCATGTTTCAAATTTTCCCTGGAATTGTCTTTGTGAGCTTTCAGGACTGCTGGGGTCTGTCTGATGGTATTGTGGGTGCGTGTGTTCTCTGTTCTGGTCACCATGAAGGTCTGCATTGGGGACACAGTTCTGGTCAGGTTGGGGGTCTCTGTGATCATCAGGTTTGGGGTCTGCTGGTGCTCTCTGTGGTGATCAGTTTGGGGGTCCGCCAGGATTCTCTATGCTTGCCATGGAGGGATTTGTCAGGGTTCTCTGTTCTGGTTGGGATGGGGATATGCTGAAGGACTTTGTGCTTATTCAGGTTGGGGTTCTGCTTCAGGTGTTTGTACTCAGTCTTTTTTTTGTCCTTTTTTTTGAGATTTGCTGGAGTCTCTCTACTGCTCTGATTAATGGACTGCTGAGTAATGTTCTTGTCATGTTGGGTGTCTGCTGCTTTTCTCTTCCATGGTCAGGGTCCCCATCTGGAATTCTCCTTGTGCATGTAATGTTGCGTTTCTGCCTGAGTTCTCTCTGTCTGTCAAGATTGAGGTCAGTGAAAATTCTCCATTCTCGTCAGGTTTAAATTGGTAGCAGGTCTCTGTGCTGTTCAGGTTGAGGTCTTCTGTGGGACTTCTCTGATGATTCATTTAGAGTCCTGCTGGGGTTCTTGGTTTTGGGATGATTGGGTATCGTCCTGTGGTCTCTCTCGTTGTGAGGTTGGAGTTCTATCAGGGTTCCCCTTGCTGGTCAGTTCTCATATCTACTTGCAATTTCTTTGCTGGTCAGTTCAGAGGTATGCTCAGGGTCTGTGCATCCAGGCACATTGCAGGTTTAGCTGGGAGCTCTGTGCTGGTGAAGTAGGAGACTGCCTACAGTCTCTGTGTTGGTCAGGTTTGAGGTCTGCTCGAGTCTTGTTGGGGTTCTGCCTTGGGTCGCTGTGCTGGTCATGTAATGGCTATTTTAGGTGTCTGTATGACTGGTAATAATGAAGGTTTGCCTGTCATCACTCTGCTGATCAGGTTGGAGGTCTGGCTTCGTTTTTCTGCTGCTCATTTTGTGGGACTTCTTAGTACTTTTCTGGTCAGGTGGGGTTCTGATTGTGATTTCTTATTGGTCAACTTATACTTTTATTTGGGAGTCTCTGCATTGGTAAGGTTTGTTTTCTGCCAGGTTTGTCTTTGTTGGTCAAAATTGGCATTTGTCTGTGGAGTCTATACTGCTCAGGTTTGTGGTTTCCTGGGTCACTGTGCTGGAGATGGGATGTCTGTCTGGGATCTCTGTGACAAGTCATGGTGGGGATGTGCAAGTGGTCTCTGTGCTGGTTGGGATGAAATACTGCTTGGGGTTTCTGTGCTCATCAAGTTGGTGTGTACCTGTGTTATCTGTGGTGGTCATGTCAGGAGTCTACTGGGAGCCTCTGTGCCCCGTGTTGTTGAGGATCTGCCCTTGGTCTCTGTTCTGGACTGGTTGGGTGTCTGCTTGGGGACTTTGTACTGGTCAGATTGAAGGTCTTTCAGAAATCACTGTGCTGGTCATGTTGGTTATCTGCCAAAGATTTCTGTGCCAAGTAATGTTGGATCTTCTAGGGGTGTGACTTGTGTAAATATACAGTTTTTTTAATGAAATAAATATGAAATTTTATTGCACATGTATTAAAGCAGGAAATATATAACTAAGCAGAGATAAAATCTACTACAAAATGAAATACACTATGGTGAAAATTGATTAAAAACATAATACCAATGGTTTTTATAAAAACGTACAATAATTATCACATCGAAAGAAGACATATGTGATCATTATTACAAACTAAGACGGTACTGCAAGAAATCATTGAGTCCTTAATAATTTGAGGAGAATCATATCAGATCCTTTGGAACAGATAATGTTTATGTTATACAAGCTGATGCAAAAAATATAATTTTAAGAACAAAACTACTCATAGAACTAAAACTACAACTTTTGCTATCAGAAATAAAAAGTATGCATTTATATCTAACCCAAATAATCAAAAAAGTATAGAAAAAATTTTACAATAATGTCATGGACTGTAATTATTGTGAGATTAATTTTTTTAATTCATTTTTATTGTTAGACTTATTGGGGTGACATCTGTTAGCAAGGATTACATAGGTTTCAGGCATACAATTCTACAAACAACCATCAATAACTCATGGCTGAAGTGTAGACAATTCACCAAGTATAGCTACTGTTTGCACTTGTACCTTATCATATTTCTTTTCTTTCTTTCTTTCTTTCTTTCTTTCTTTCTTTCTTTCTTTCTTTCTATCTATCTATCTATCTTTCTTTCTTTCTTTGACTGCATTTTCTTAAATGATTTGATCCCCACAATTTGAAAACCATAGTATTCGCTTGAGAAACCCACAAACATCACAAATCCAACAAACGTTAAATTCTCCTTCTCCTCTCTATCCAATCTTCTGCCAGAAGCCACTGACATTGGTTCTTTAAAGACCCACAAGATTCATGAAGTGAGGTCAGCCAAGGCTGTGCATGTACCTGTGCATGAGTGGTTGGAAAGAGGGCATGCTAGCTTTACTAAAGTTCACCGTTCCTGCCATGGCCAAGATCTTGCAAAGGTATACCTGAAAACTGTTAGCACTGATCAAATTAAGCATGTCAGGACAGCTTCCCTAAAATAAAAATGTAAAATTATCTTCAAGTATAACTAAACAGAGAAGTACTACAGGACAGATAAAAAGTGTCAGAGAATGCAAACTTCTGATTTAAAGTCTTTTAAAATGTAATTGCCCTCATCCAGACTTCGGTTTTAGTGCTTGGTTTCCCCTTCCTTGTCCAACTCCCTAAAGTAGTCTCTGGTCTCTGACTGCCTCAGCATGCTTCAAAACCTGAAAAGCTGAAAATTGATATCTTTGTTACAAACCTGGGTTTCCAAATTTCTGAGTCATTTTCTATGAGCACCCCCACGTGAAATAGTGTGTCTTTCCATGTACCACACAACCACACACAAAATGACTCACCACCTGATTGTACAAAGGGAAATATGCCAGAGGTTATCATACAGACAAATGAAAGTGCTTGGAAGCAGCTCTGTAATGGTCCAAGAGCATCCAATTTTGGGGCATCAGGGTCAGTGCCCATAGATGTGGTGGGAGATTTGCTAAGCTGAAAGGCAGAGAAATCTAAATAGCACAAGTTTACCATAAACCAGTGTCATTCCTGGGCCACTGAAAAAAACAAGGTGTGGTTCCTGTGTCCCCATCCTGTGCATCTGTAACTAAAATCAGAAACACCCAGTGATGTGAAGTTTCTGAAAAGAAGGTCTCAGCTTACTTCTCTTTAAGATATTGTGCATAGATGAAGTAAAAGAAAGATTCTAACAGCCTGCAGAAGATCCTGTTTTCACTTGTTCTTCATCAGGACCCAGTGTGCTCCAAGTCCTTTACAAATGCTTTCTACTTTCTACTGGTTTTCCAGAGCAGAGTGTATCTTAAGGCTAAGGGGTCTGGGTAATGCAGAAATGTGGCAGAGCAGAGAAACCTTGGCCCAGGAACCAGTTGCCAGGCGAGACTTGTTGGAGTCCTAGGTTCCTCATTTAAAGGTATATGAAGTCAATTCCCAGGCTCAGGTGAGAGGCAACAGGAGAAAACTGGACACAGTCAAAGAGTAGAGTAAAAAAGAGAAGAAAGAGCAGCTCCAGGGACTTCTCACAATTCCCTAAATCCTGTAGGCCCAATCCCTTGGCTTCCTGGTCTCTGATATACTAACAGCTTTTAGAATCTTAGACAGGGAAATGTGTTTTGATTTCAGTATTTCCTGCCTGTGGCTGAAGTACCATGTTTTACTACCAGGGAGCAATCTTTCCCAACTATAGTGAATGGCCCAAGATTCAAGAAAAACAAAAGGTCATTTTGGGTGTTTCTTCCTCTGAGCAGTAGGCACCGCTTATGATTAGTATTCATCTTTACAATGTAAGCTGTTCACAGAGCAGAGGGCTTTCTGAAAACTTTTCACAAAATTTTTCAGTTTTTGTTTTAATTCATTTTTATTGTTAGACTTATTGGGGTGACATCTGCCAGCAAGGACCACACAGGCCCCAGGCACACAATTCCATAGTGCACCGTCAATCTGATGCACAACAAGTTCACCACCCAATGTGACTTCTCTTTCCATCACCTTATATTTAGCTTCCCCCCTTCCTCTCCCACCCCCTCCCCTTTCTCCCCTCCCTAACCCACTTGTCCCCAAATAAACATTAAACTATTGATTGTGTCCATGGGTTATTTGTTTGTTCATTTCTTTTTTTCTTTGCTTTCAGTTTCATATTCTGCATATGAGTGAAATCATGCAGTTCTTTGTTTTTTCTGTCTGGCTTATTTCACTTAGCATGATGATCTCCAGGTCCATCCATTTTGTCGCAAATGGCAATATTTCATCTCTTCTTACAGCTGAGTAATATTCCATTGTGTATATGTACCACAGCTTAGATGACTGGATAAAATTTTTCAGTTTTGATGCCTGCTACATTCACCATGAGCAGGGCTGATAATACCCACATGTTTCTTGGTGCCCCAAGGAGATTAAAGCATGAGGTGGGAAATGAACTTTGCACGAGAACAAATTTCTGTGAGAGAGAAGAGCAAGTAGTGTAGGGAGGACCACTGACACTAGGTGTGTCCAATAGTACTCCATGGTACAATTTACACTGTTACCTGAGGGCAACAGGATCCATTCTTGCCAAAGTCAAAGAAGAGTGTGCTGGTGTGGTGCATCTCAAAAGGGCAGAAATGTGAAGATAGAAATAAATTTGGCCAAGAAGTTTAAAAAGGCTCAAGGTGTTAGAAAAGAGATGCTAGTTAAATACAAAAGACCATACCCAGGGTCAAGCATGTGCTACTTGTCTTCAGCGTGTCCCCAGTTCTCTCACGTAGTACTTATAGCAACAAATATAGATCAAATTACAGTCCTTGTTATCTGGTGCCAGGCTCTGCACAGTTGTAAGCCTCTTCATCAAAGTCTCCTGGCATGGTGGGGTTAACTGTCAACTGAGGCATGCACTAGGAGAGCTCTGTCTGCTACCTAATGCATGGACAGGGGAATTCAACTTGAACAGGGGCCCAAGGCTTTTCTCTCTGTGGGCGGCAATCTTCTGTTACAGTTTTTATGCATTTCTTTGTTTGTTAGTTAATTGAATTGAAGCCTAATAAGTCCAATTATAATACATGACCCTGTCTTAAGAGAAGATAGGTTTAGAAAGATACAGAAAGAGACACACAGTATAAGAAACAGTGAGGCAAACAGAAAGAAACATACACACAGAGAGAAACAGGGTGTAAGAAACAGAAATAACAACAGATTAAAATTGAGACATAGGGAGACACAAAGAGATAGAGGGAGCCAGCTGTGTCACAACATTCCATATCTTTGTGTTAGATATAACACCCATTATATCACCTGTTCTAGAAGTTACTTTAAAACCCACACAAATAGTATATCCAGCTTCAAGCAAAAGGCCTAGCAAAAGGATGTTTAATGTGGAGGTAGGCTATCTGGCAGTAACTGTAGGTTGCCCACCACAAAGGACGTGATGAGGCACTTTGACCAGTGACTACACATAAAGGGAGAACCAAGGGATTTCAGTTTATTTTCACCATCTGGGACACAAGCAGGAGTATAAGTGTGAGTCACTAGATGTCAGACTAGATCAAATGTATTGGACCACTATTCAGTGCTCTGGCAGCATTTCCATAATCGCCTCATTGTTTCATGTGTGCTTTAGCCCCTCTGACATCTGCCAGGTTTTCTTGGAACTACAGGTACATTAAGTTCTAATTACAGCCTCTAAAGTACATGCTAGATGAAACAACACTGTGGTAATTGGAGTCTAGGAAGGCCCTAGACTTCATGGTTGTCCAGGGTCCCATTACTGTTAAGATGTAGGTGCAAGGACTAAACTCAGCTCTGTCTTCTAAAGTGAGGGCCTCGGAAACACAAAGTCCTTTCTGGTGTGTGGGGTATACTGTGTGACTACAGCTGCGTAAGATCTTGGCATGAGGTGAAAAGTGAGCAGTTGATAATGCAGGGATGCCATTGATAGATATTGTTTTAGAAGGAAGTCCAGGCATGGGACCCCAGACAATGACCTCAATATTTGATCAAAAAGTCCAACAGGACTTGGAGCCCAGGTAAACAGGCAACCATATTCTGGAGAAGCTCATGTCCAGCTCACTTAGTTAATAACAGTCAGTGTATTAAAATGTTTTCTTGTCATATCTCCAGGTCACATGGCAGTGCCCTCAGGTAAGCCTCTAGTTGAAAACCTTTCTTTTACTTCAGGTATTCTTCAAGTCACACTTCAAATGTTTCTGGACATATTCTGAAATTAAGCAAAGGTACACAAGTAGGCCCAAGGCAGTCAAGACTGGGACAGTCCATCCCTCTCATACCACCTTCATAACATTACATATCCGTGCTGTGTGTTTTGGGGGTGGGGGTAGGGGTGGTAATAGTCACAAAAGGAGGTCATGTTTGAGCAAAAACTGGCTTCAGGGAACGCAGTAGCCTAGGGGACTGGTCATGTTCACACCTCAAGTCCAGGGTGGCTGACTTCAATGTGGAGAATAGAGGAACTTGGCCTAGTGTTAATTCCATGCCCTCCAGGAATAGGTCCCATCCCTGAATTGATGTGTGTGATGACACAGCCTTTTTCTGATCTGAGATCTCAAGGTCAGGTGAACAGAAGAGCAGTGATGAATGCACAATGGTCCCTGTTCTCTGTCACTGCAGAGCTGTAGACAGGACACCAATATTGAGTTACTCAATGAGGACATACACCCCATTTGCTCTGCTACCAAGCACCAGTGCAGAATATCAGTAAGAATGCCCATGGAGGTGCCTTTAAAGCCAGGGTCCAGAGATGGCCAGGAAAGACCACCATCCTAGACACTGACCAGGAGACTCCCCAGGGTAGTCGTCCAGGCTTGCTACTGGTCATGTCTTGAGGGTTGACCTGGGGCAACAAATTTATCTTCCGAGGACTCAACCAGAATACCTGGATTAGAGGAAAGCAGAGTGGCTGGGTTAGAAGATACTGTTAGAAGTGTATGTGAAGCTTCAGGGATAGCTAGATGCCACACCCAAAAAATGGAGATCAAGAGACTAACAGTGGGCCAAATGAAAACATGGGACTCAGAGTGCCATCCGCATCCAGGGAAATGATTTCTCTGAGGATACTGGAAAGGGGTCCTGGGTTTTAAATTTACCTGGAAAGAATAGACTTGGGTCACCTTTGCTCCTGTCAACACTATTACTCCAGCTCAGGAATCACAGCCCAGACCAACCCCTGCTATTAAGACTGCAGAGAAGCTAGTTGAAAGGACAACAATCAGCCAATGTCAAACCACATCCAAACCCTGAGAAGTGTCCACTTGGAGCAGTTGTACCAGAGCTACAGGTCTACCTAATGGTTAACAAGCTGCAGTCCTATCAACATCAGACATAAATGTCACTCTGGTTGTGGAATGGCCAGCTAGATTCTGGAGCAATTCCTGACAGATCTGGGTCTGGCAAAGGACTCAGCATTCCTGGAGAATGAATTCTCATCTGAACCAGCTCTGCTGTTTCAAGAAAACCTGGGGATGTCATTGTGCCCAACATTTCTACATCAATGGACAGATCTAGAAAGCACACCTGCACTGTTTCCTGTACAACACCTTCCATGTTGTTGCCCATCCGCACATCCCTATTATTGTCTTTTCTTTCTTTTTAATTTTTTTTAAATTTTCAATGCACATTTATATAATCTTTCACATTGAGGTGTTAAATTTATTATAGTATAAGTGAATACTTATTATGGTAAAGTGTACTTTCATGAACATTAATCAATCCATCATCACTATCAAACTCTGAAATATTTCATCAGATTGGGCAGCGATGATACTAAAATAAAATAGCATCTCTCACTATGATTAGGCAAGGCTTCCTTGGCCACATCAGAGTTCACACATGACCTAAACTATATCACTAAAATAACCCCCAAAGGAAACTTAATTTTGTAATGTGTACTTGGTATTGGTCTTTCTGTTATATTAGATTCAGTTCATGAGATAAGAACTATTTTGAAACTGCAACCTTTTGAGGGTGGGGAAAAACTACACTAGTAAGTTTCATTTTCTGGCTCAGAAATTATTTTAGAGTTAAAGAACTTATGAGTCCAGGGACTCCTATAGATGTGAAATTATATTGGAACTGAGATGTTTAATGTCTGGAATTACACCAAATTTATAGTGGTGTAGTACTTTGAAGGGCTTTGTTTTGTTTTGTTTTAAGAAATGTAAAAATTAATGTTTAAGGATGAAAAATCTATCACTCTAGGTCCATCCATTTTGTTGCAAATGGCAATATTTCATCTTTTCTTATAGCTGAGTATTATTCCATTGTGTATATGTACCACAGCTTCTTTATCCAGTCGTCTGTTGCAGGGCACTTTGGTTGTTTCCATGTTTTGGCCACTGTGAACAGCGCTGCAATGAACATTGGGGTACATAAGTCTTTGCAGACAAAGGTTTTCAAGGAGATCATCATGCTTAGTGAAATAAGCCAGACAGAAAAAACAATGAACTGTATGACTTCACTCACATGTGGACTATAAAACTGAAAGCAAAAAAAAAAAGAAATGAACAAACAAATAACCCATGGACCCAATCAATAGTTTAATGTTGATTTGGGGACGAGTGGATTAGGGAGGGGAGAAACGGGAGGGGGTGGGAGACGAGGGGGTGAAGCTAAATATAAGGTGATGGAAAGAGAAGTCACATTAGGTGGTGAACTTATTATACATCAAGTTGACAATGCACTGTAGAATTGTATGCCTGAAACCTATGTAATCCTTGCTAACAGATGTCAACTTAATAAGTCTAACAATAAAAATCAATTAAAAAAAAGGAAAAAGAAAAATCTATCACTATATTTTATATAGGATTCAAATAAATGTGGGCTTCAGTGACATTTCTCAAAGATGGTTAAAATTAGAATAATATTCCTTTTTTTACTGGTTGGTATCCTTTAGGTAATACTTGGAACAAATGTAAGATTTACAATAGATTTATATGCCATGGCTTAAGGGGTCTGTTAGGTTTTTTGCATTAAATTTAATATTTTCTCTTGAAAATTTTACAAATTATCAAGGAGATATCAGAATCATAAAGTGGAAAGGAACACTACTTTTCTCTGTTTTGCTTTCATTGTTTAAGTAATAGCTATAGATTACTCAGGCACATATATGTGTATACTTAAAACATCTTATCTGCAAAGTCTTCTATCATCTGCAACATGAATTTCTCTAGTCTTTTTGCTGGGCTTTATTCAATTCATCTCAGTCACATTAATAATATCCTATGTACTGTCATCTACAAATTTCATTGTCCCTTTAGGGAACTCTCTCTTCCTGTTCTTATCTTTTCTCTACCAAGTATTTGCCTTTTCAAGAGCTTGGTTGGTATGAAAATAAGACTGGCTTTTGGTGGGTGGAAAAGCATAATGGCAGCTTGATGGTTCAAGTTTAACTTTGTGAAATCTGCATTTATTTCACAGTGAAGATTTTGACACATCTATTAAGTATCCATAAATATTTTGCTGTTTGTTCTGTAAATATAGACAGTAGGAATTGTTTTGTAAGGGATGTAATCTTCTATTGTTTACTATAAAACTGTACAATTGCATGATTATTTTCATAAATTCTTTCCACTCTAGTATGATTTCCTTGGGGCTTTGTACCAGTGTCAGTGCTTGATTTTATTTTTTTAATAATTGTGGTAAGTTAAGTCATGCAATGTGAAATTGCTCATGCTATAAAATATTCTCACTAGAAATCTGAGCTATCTTGACTTATTGAGAGCCAAGTGCATATTTCCTTTATTAATTCATTGCTAGAAAACCTCATTTAGCTAACCTTTCCTTAACACTATACTAGAGAAATTAATTAAGGTTTTTAAAACATTATAATTTTTAAATTTGATGTAATACCATTTAGGCTCAAAACCTAAAATGAAAGCAAATATTAACATAACAATGTTAATTAGGTATTTTTTATTGTGAAATTCATTGGGGTGACATTAATTAGTAAAAGTTACAAAGGTTCCAGTTGTACAATTCTGTATTACATCCTCCACGTGTTGCATTATGTGTTCATCACGCAGAGTCAGTTCTCACTACATTACCAAGACAATTTTTACTGAGTATTTTTTTTGAGTTAAGGACTCTGGTTTGCAAATTGCTTTTCTGGAGAGGATATTGAGAATGGGGAGTGTAACAAATATCTCTCTACTCAAATACTATTTTAAATATTATCAGCTCAGAAACCTCCACAATAAAATTTTTTTCACAGATGATAGAAATCCTGGAATTAATGAATCATAGAATAGTCAGTTCAACATGCCATTGAGTCTCAATTACTAACCCACTGTTATAGAAACTCTAGAATTTAATGTTGAACTAAGGGATGCTTAAACAATATGCCATAAGTTTGAGCTCTTCTCTTACATAGAAATTTGCACATTCACTGTGGTCCTTTAAAAATATTTTGAATCCCAAATTAGTGAACACTAGGAAAGATGTTGCACTCCTTCAAGGCCAGACATGGATAGGACTGCAGATAAGACCTCCAGAGTTCCAGGGTGTGTGCACTTTCAGGGCATAGTGCTGCCAGCTACTTGTATCAATCAACCTCAGTGCCTTCCTGATGTTAAAACAAATTTCTATCAATAGTGGTCTTGCATAGCCTTGTGGTCTTATGAGCTTTCCCCAGAGAACTTGGAACAAGCTCCTAAAATTTTCTATGTGGAACACTTTCTGAAATGATTTCTTCGTTAGTTGATGTGGAATGCAATGCAGTAGGGGCACAGTGATGTGGACAATCTCAGGTGATGTGATGTCATGGAAAGCAAACCAAACCTACAATTCCTGCTAATGATTGTTATTAATGTCATGCTGGAATTACACTTTATTAAACTGAATCAGTCTCTATGAAAGCATAAAATCAATTTTTGCAATAATCATAGAAAAAATGCTATATACTTCATTCCTTTATATCACTACTGTCACGTGCCTGGGTCTCTGTGCTGGTCAAGTTGAGGAATCTGTTCGAATCTCTCTGCTTCTCAGGTTCAGAGACACATTTGGTTATGTGCTGCTCATGTTGCTTCTCTGCTGGGGGTGTCTTTGCATGTCGGGCCATGTCTGTTTTGGTATGTGTGCTTGTCAAATTGAGTTTCACTCTGACGTTTTTGTGCTGATCAGGGTGGAGGTCAAGCACAGGGTCTCTATGCTGGACCGGTTAGGTTTACCTTGGGCTCTGATTTTTGTGTGTTGGGTTTTTACACATGGTCTCTGTGCTGGTCAGGTTGAGAGTCTTCTGTGGATCTTTTTTTTTTAATTCATTTTTATTGTTAGACTTATTGGGGTGACATCTGTTAGCAAGGATTACATAGGTTTCAGGCATACAATTCTACAGTGCATTGTCAACTTGATGTATAATAAGTTCACCACCTAATGTGACTTCTCTTTCCATCACCTTATATTTAGCTTCCCTCCTCCTCTCCCACCCCCTCCCCTTTCTCCCATCCCTTACCCACTCGTCCCCAGATAAACATTAAACTATTGATTGTGTCCATGGGTTATTTGTTTGTTCATTTCTTTTTCTCTTTGCTTTCAGTTTTATATTCCGCATATGAGTGAAGTCATAGAGTTCTTTGTTTTTTCTGTCTGGCTTATTTCACTAAGCATGATGATCTCCAGATCCATCCATTTTGTTGCAAATGGCAATATTTCATCTTTTCTTACAGCTGAATAATATTCCATTGTGTATATGTACCACAGGTTCTTTATCCAGTCATCTGTCGCAGGGCACTTTGGTTGTTTCCATGTTTTGGCCACTGTGAACATTTGCAATGGTCACTCTGGACATCATAATCAGGTCTCTGTGCTGGTCATGTTTAGGGCATTCCTGGGATCTTAGTGAGAGCTTATATTGGATCTTCCAGAAGTATTGTTGCTGGTTAGATTGGAGATTGTCCTGAGGTTTCTATGTGGGTCAGGTTGGAGGTCTCGTGGGAGTCTCTAGAGGTCTTTGTGCTGGTCAGATTGGATGTCTGTCTGGGGCCTTAGTTTCAGTCAGGTTAGGGATCTTCTGGGCATCTCTTCTCAGAAAGTTTTGGGGGCTGCATGTGATCTCTATCCTGGTGATATTTTGTGTCTGCTTGGGTCTCTGTACTGGTAACAGAGACATCTGCCTGGAATATCTGTTTTGGTCACTTTCCTAGTCTGCTAGGAATTTGTGTGCTGTTCAGGTTGGAAATTTTTCAGCTGTTTCTTTGCTGGTTCTGTTGGGCTTCTGCTGGGGATTCTGTTCTGGTCATGTTGTGTTTCTGTCTGGGGTCTCTGGGTTCATAAGATTTAGAGTCTGTCAAGAGTTTATGTGGTGGTTAGAATTTGGATCAGCCTTGGTCTCTTTTCCTGCTCAGTTTTCAGGACTTCCTGGGGTTTCTGTGAAGGTCAGTTGAAGAATCTTTTCAGGGTCATTATATTCTGTCTTGTTGGGTGTTTACTTGAGTCTGAGTTCTGGTGCGATTGAAGATTGCCTGAGGCATCTGTACTGGTCAGGTTGGAGGTCTGGTTAGACCTACTTGCTGCTCAGATGGGGAAACTTCTGAGGACTCTTCTGGTCAGGTTCGTGTTATACTGGTAATTTCTTGTCGGTCAGATTATAAGTCTACTTGGGTACTCCATGATCGTCAGGTTGAAGGTAAGCTGCAGGTAACTGTGCTAGTCAGAACTGGTGTATGTCTGTTGAGTCTGTGCTGGTCAGGTTGAATGTCTGCTTTGGTCTCTATTCTGGTCACAGGGCTTTCTGCCTGGGTTCTCTATGTAGGTCAGGTTTGAGATCTGCTGTGTGTCTCTGTGCTAGTCAGGTTCAGGGTCTGCAAGGAGTCTAAGGGATGGTCAGGTCAGGGTTCATACTGGCACTTTTGAGCCCAGTCATACTAATGGAGTATGAGGAATCTCTACGCTGCTCATGTTAGAGGTCTGCCTGGGGTCTTGGCTGCACAGGTTGGTGGTCTGCTGAAAGTCACTGTGCTTGTCACATTAGAGGTCTGGTTTGATATCTTCTGGTGGTGTTGGGAACATGGTAGGCTACTGTGCTGGTCAGATTGAAGGTCAGCAAAGGACTCTTTGCTTCTCAAATTGCACATCTACTGTAGTCTCTGATCATAACGTTGAGTGTCTATCTTTTTTGGAGTAGTTCCCTAGTTGGGAATCGAATGAGTGTCTATCTTGATCTCTGTGCTGGTTAAGTTATAAAGTGGCTATGTATCTCTGTTCCCAGTCAGGTGGGGATAAATCAGTGACCTCTGTGGTAGTCAGGTTGGAGTTCATCTCTAGGTCTCAGAGTCAGTCAGATTGGGTATCTGCTTGAAGATTTAGTGCTAGTAAGGTTAGGGTTCTTCTGGGGATGTATGTACTCAGTGAGATTTGGGGGCTGTCTTTGGTCTCTGTCTTGGTCATGTTTAAGGTCTACTCAGGTCTGTGTGCTGATCACAAAAATATCTGCCTGGGAACTCTATTTTGTAAAGGTCACAGCTCTTCTGGGGTTCTTCGTGCTGTTCAGGGTGAGGGTCTGTCAGGTGTCACTTTGCTGGTCCAGTTGTGGTACTGCTGGTGTTTGTCTATTGGTCATGTTGTGTTTCTGCCTAGGGTCTCTGTGTTGGTCAGATTGTGATTCTGCCAGGAGTTTGTGTGCTGGCCATGGTGGGGTCAGCCTGGTGTCTCTTTGCCTGGTCAGGTTGTCAGTCTTCCAGTGGTATCTGGGCTGGTCAGGCTGGGTGTGTTCCTAGGGTCTCTGTGCAGGCCTCGTTTGTGGTCTGTTAGGTGTAATTGTGTCAGTAATGTTGGCAGTTTTTCTGAGGTCTGTATGATATGTCAATTTGCATCTTTCAGGGTTCTCTGTGCTTTGCAGAGATGGGGTCTGCAAGGGTTCTTTGTGCCCCATAAGCATGGGGGTCTGCCAGGGGTCTCTCTGCTTGTGTATTTGTAAGTCTGCTGATGTCTATTATTGTCACACTTACTGTCTGTCTCAGGTCTCTCTGCTGCCTATGTTGAAGGTGTGCCTGGGGACTCTGTGCTGGTAAGGTTGGGGTCTGTTTTAATCTCTCTGCTGGTGAGGTTAAGAGACTGATTGGATACTATAGCTATCAGGTTGGGGGCTGCTGTGAGTCTCTATGCTGGTCAGGTTCTAGGTCTGTTGGCTTCTCTATGCTTTTCATGTTGAGTGTCAACCTGGAGTATGGCTCCTGGTCTGCCAGGAGGATTGCTGACTTCTCTTTCCTTGTCAGGGTTTGAGTCCGCTGAGGGTCTCTGTGCTATTCAGCTCCGGGTCCTTCTAAGGATTATGAGGCTCATCAGGTGTGAGGTCTGCATGAGGTCTTTGTGCTTCTCAGATTGGTTGTCTCTCTGGGGACTCTCTGCCGGTCACTTTAGATGTCTGCTAGGGGACTCTGATTCCAGTCACAGGTGTAATATGCCTGGAGTTTGTCCTGGTAAGCTCAAGGGTCTGCTGTGGTCTTTCTGCTGGTTTCATGTGTGCATGGCATCTTTGTTCGGTAAGCTTAGAGGTCTGCATTCATTGCTCTATAGGTTGGGAACCTGCTTGTGTCTCTGTGTTGGTCACAGGCCTCTCTGCCTGGGGTCTCTGTGTTGGTCAGGTTTGAAATCTGCAGGGATTCTCCTTGCTGGTCAGATTGAGGATCTGCCAGGGGTCTCTGTGATGATCATGATAAGGGTTATATTTGAATTGATGTGACCAGTGATGTTAAGGGTATTTCAGGTGTCTCTCTGCTTTTCAGTTTAGAGGTCTGTCTATGGTCTCTGTTGCACAGGCTGATGGTCAGTTGAGAGTCTCTGGGCTGGGCTGGTTTGTGGTCTTTTTTATCTCTCCTGATATTGTTCAGAAAATGGTAGAGTGCTGGTCAAAAGGGGGGTCAGAAGCTGTCTCTTTGCTTCTAATGTTGCAGACCCGCTGGCATCTCTGTGATCATCCCATTGAGTGTCTGCCTTCATCTCTGGGATATTTAAGTTACAGAAAAGATATGGTTCTTTATTCTAATTCAGGTGGAAATCAGCCAGGGTTTTCTGTACTAGTCAGACTGAAGGTCATCTCAGAGTATCTGTGCTGGTCAGATTGGCTGTCTGCCTTAGTGCTAGTCATGTTAGGGGACTTCTGAGGATCTCTGTGCTCCGTGTGATTTGGGGCTACCTTTGTTTTCTGTCCCGGTCATGTTTGGAATCTGCTTGAGTCTTTGTGCTCATCACAGAGACATCTGTCTTGGGACTTTTTATTGTTTTTTTGTTTGTTTGTTTTGTTTTGTTTTGGTCAGGTTGTAGGTCTGCTGGCTGTCTATGTGCTCTTCAGGTTGGGAATTTGTCATGTGTTTGTGAGCTGGTATACTATGTGGTCTGCTTGAATTTCTTAGCTTACTATGTTGTTTTTCTGCATGGGGTCTCTATATTGGGCAGATGTGGACTTTGCTAGGAGTCTGTGTGCTGGTTAGGATATGGATCAGTTTAGGCCTCAGTGCCCGCTTAGTTTTATGGCCTGTTTGGGGATTTTGTTATGGTCAGTTTGGGGGTCTACTCAGGGTCCTTGTACCCAGTCTGTTTGGAAGTTTACCTGGGTCTTATTTCTGGTAAAGGTGGTGATTTCCTGGGCTCTCTGTACTAGTCAGTTTGTGAGTCTGGCTTAAGCTTTTTGTGTCTCAGGGTGCAAGACTTTTGAGTATACTTCTGGTCAGGAGGGGATCTGCTGGGGTCTCGTCTTTGGTCACAGAGCTCTTTTCCAAGGAGCTCTGTTCTGCTCAGTTTTGAGGTCTGTTGGAGTTCTCTGTGCTAGTCACCTTGGTGCCAGCCAGGTGTTTCTGTGATGGTCAGGTTAGGGATCATACTGGGTTTCATGAGCACAGTAACATTTGGGGTATTTCTGAAATCTATATTCTGAACATATGAGAGGTCTGCCTGGGGTCTCTGCTGCACAGATTGGGGGTATCCTGTGAGTCTCTGGGCTAGCCATATTGGAAGTCTTGTTGGATATATGCTAGAGTAATTTGGAAAATGGTTGGGTAATGTATTGGTAAGGTTGAAGATCATCAGGGGTCTCTTTGCTTTACATGTTCTAGGTCTGATGCCTTAATATTTGTGCTGACCAAGTTATAGGGATATCAGGAGTCTCCCTTCCCAGTCAGATGGGGATAGGTCAAAGTACTCCTTCCAACTCAGTTGGAGGTCATTACAGGTTCTCCGTGCTGGTCACATTGGGTGTGTCTCTGGGGACTCAGTGTTGGTCAGGTCACGGATCTTCTGATGATCTCTGCTCAGTGAGGTTTGGGCCTGCCATTAGTTTCTGTACTGATCCTGTTTGGGGTATGCTTTGGTCTCTGTGTTGGACACAGTGATAGCTGTCCAGGGACTTTGTTATTGTCAGATTGCTGGTCTTCTGGTAGTCTGTGGGCTGTTGAGATTGGGGATCTTTCAGGTGTTTTTTATGCTGGCCTAGTTGGGGTACTGCTGTGAATAGTGTGATGGTCATGTTGTGTTTTTGCATGGAACCTCTGATCTGGTCAGACTGGGGCTCTGACAGGAATCTTGTGCTTTTCAGCATTGGGGTCAGACTGGAGACTCTGTGCCTGGTTAAATTTTAGGTCTGCCTGTAGTCTCAGAGCTGGTCAGTTTAGGTGTCACCCTAGGGTCTTTGTTCTGGTTGGTTTGGTCAGTTAATTGTAATTCTATTGATAACATTGGAGGTCTTTCTGAGGTTTCTATGACAAGTTAATCTGTGTATTTCAGGAATCTCTGTCTTTGTCAAGTGTGGTGTGTTCATGTGTTTTCTGTGCCCAGTCAGGTGTTGGTGCACCTGGAGTCTCTGTGCTAGTGTATTTGAAAATCTGCTGGTGTCTCTGTGGTTGTCATACTTAGTGTCTGCCTGAGCTATCTATGCTGTTCACATTGAAGATATGCTTGTGAACTCTGTTCTGTTAAGGTTGGGGTCAGTTTTGATCTCTCTGCTCCTCAGGCTAGGGAACCGATGGGGTACTGTGGTTATCATGTTGGGGTCCTCTTAGGGATCTCTTTGCTGGTCAGTCCCAGGTCTGCTGAGTTCTCTGTGCTTGTCATGTTGATTTTCTTCCTGAGGTCTTCATGATGGTGAAGTTTGGGTTTGGTGGGAATGTCTGTTGTGCTCACATTGGAATCATTTGGGATTCTCTGTGTTTTGCAGGTTGGGATTCTGTTTGAGGTAGTTGTGCTGATAAGATTTATTTATTCTGTTGTGTCTGGGGTGATAAGTTTAAGGTCCTGCTAAAGTTCTTTGTTCTGCTCAGGTTGGGAGTCTAATGGATGTCTTTCTGTTGGTCAGTTTGTTTGTCTTCCTGTTGTCTTTGCGGTCATGAAGTTGGAAGTCTTCTTGATTACTCTATGCTGGTCTCTTTTGAGGTCTGCCTAAGGTTTCTGTGCTGGTTAGTATGGGGGCCTGCTGAGGGTCTTTGTACGTGGTGCATTGGGGGATGTGCATGTGGTTTTTCTTGATGGTGAATTTGGAAATTGCTTGATGTCTCTGACCAGCTCAGTGTTGAGGTCTGCCAAAGGATTTCCGTTCTTGTCATGTTGGGGATCTGCTTTGGGGCTCTGTGATGGTATGATTGTGTGTCTCTCTGAGTTCTCTGTTGCTGGTCATGTTAAGACTGTTTTAGGTCTCTGTGTGCATCTGCTTATGGGTCTGTTGGAGCTCCTTGTGTTGGTCATTTTGGTGACCTCCAAGAATTTCTTTAATGGTCAGGTTATGGATCATACTGGAATTATGTGCCTGGTCATGTTAAACATATTCCAAGAGTGTCTGTGATCCTCATGTTTGAGGTCTGCTGGGAATCTCTGTTGCACAGGTTGGGAGTTTTCTGTCTCTGTTTTCGCCCAGTTTGCAGGCTTGTTGCATCTCATCTTGTTGTTGTTGTTTTTTTTTAAATGGTGTGGTACTCTGCTGGTAAGGCTGAGGTAAGCAGTGGTCATTTTGCTTTTCATGTTGCCGGGGGGATGCTGGAGTTTCTGTCATGATCACATTGACAGTGTGTGCTGATCATGTTACAGAGTCTAGAGATCTCTGTTTCAAGTCAGGTGACAATCAACCAGGGTGTCCTGTGGTAGTCATGTTGGAGATCATTTCAGAGTCTCTGTGGTGGGCAGATTGGGCATTAGCCTGGGAACTTAATGCTGGTCAGGATAAGGGTCTTTCAGAAATCTCTGTGCTCATTGAGGTTTTTGGGTGTGTTTTGGTCTCTGTCCTGGTCATGTTTGTGGTCTGCTTGGGTCTCTCTGTTGATCACAGGAATATCTGCCTGGGAAAATGATGTTTGTCAGGTTTCAGGTCTACTGACATTTTGTGTGCTGCTGAGGTTGCGGATCTGTCAGGTGTTTCTTTGCTGGTCCAGTTGCAGGGGTAGTTGGGGTTTCTGTTCCAATCATGTTGTGTTTCTCCCTGGAGTCTCTGGTCTGGTCAGATTGGAGGTCGGCCAATAGTCTGTGTGCTGGTTAGGGTGGTCAGGTTGGGTGTTAGCAGATTTGCCTGCTCAGATTTCAAGTCTTCCTGGGGTTTCTATGCTTGTCAGTTTTGGGGTCTGCTCTGGGTCTTTGTACCCAGTCCAGTTGGAGGTGTACCAGTGTCACTTTTCTAATGAGGTTAGAGAATTCCTGGGTTTTTAATCATGGTCAGATTGAAGGTCTGGTTTGATCTATCAGCTGCACAGGTTGGGGATTTCTGTGCACTTTATGATCAGGTTAGAGTTCTGCTGGTGATTTCTTGCTGGTTTGGTTAGAGGTTGACTTTTTTCCCTGTGTTGTTCTGGTAGGGAGTCTGCTGCTGTTTCTGTGCTGTTCACAGAGTTTTCTGCCTGGGGTTTCTGTGGTGGTCATTTTTAAAGTCTGCTGGGAATCTCTTTGCTGGTCAAGATGGCACATACCAGGTATCTCTGTGATGGTCAGATTAGGGTTCATACTGACATTTATGTTCCCAGTCGTGTTAAGGGTATGACAGGAGTCTCTGTGCTGCTCAGATTGGAGGTTTGCCTGGAGTGTCTCCTGCACAGTTTGGATGTCAGCGTTGAGTCTCTGTGCTGGTTTTGTTTGCAGTCTGATTAGATCTCTGATGCTATTGTTTGGGAAAATGTTAATGTTCTATTCTAGTCAGGTTTGGTGTTAACAGAGGTTTCCTTGCTTTTTCTTTTCCAGGTCTACTAGAATCCCTGTGATCATCACATTGAGTGTCTACTGAGATCTCTGTCATCATCATCCTACAGGTATGCTAGAGTTTTCTGATTCAAGTCATACAGGAATAGGCCAGAGTTCTGTGTGCTAGTGGTCAGACTTAGTCTGTGTCTTGAAACATTATGCTGGGCATGCTGATGGTATGTCTGGGTATTCTCTGCGGTAATGTTGGGGTATATTTTTATTTGTCTGTTGATCAGGTTAGGAGACAAATGAAGTACTATGCCTATCAGATTTGTGGTCTGCTGTAAGTCTCTTTGCTGGTCAGATTCCATGTTTGCTGGAGTCTGTATGCTTGCCATGAAGAGTGGCATAATGGTGTCTCTGTTCTGGTCATGTTACAGAGTCACTTGGATCTCTGTACTTGTCAGGTTTTAGGTCTGGTGGGGGTCTCTGTGCTGGTAACTTTTGATATCTGCTGAGAGTCTATGCTATCCAGCTTGTGGGTCTACTGGGGATCTCTATACAGGTCAGGTGGGAGGTATGCAAAAGGTCTCTGTGATGGTCAGATTTGTTCTCTGCCTGAGGACTCTGTACTGGTCAGGATGAAGTTCTAGTCAATCTTCATGATGCTCAGGTTGGGATACTTCTGAGTACTGTGCAATTCAGTTTGGGTGTCTGGTGGGGTTCTCTTTGTCTATCAGGTTACAGGTCTGCATGCATCCCTGTTCTTGTCAAGTTGAGTTTTTGTGTTAATCATGTGTGTTGGTAAAGTTTGAGGTCAGTGTGTGTCTCTGCCCTGGTTACATTGGAATTAGTCATAGGTCTCTGTTTTGGAAAAGTTGGGGATCTGTTAGGGGTCTCTGAGCTGGGTAGGTTGAGGTCTTATGAGGGTTATGTGCTGATTTGTTTGACATTCACCTGGGGTTCTCTGTTCTGTTCAGATTGGGTGTCTGCTCTGGGCTTTTGTGCTGGTCAGGTTGGGGGTCTACCTAAGGTCTCTGTGGTCATGAGGTTGGAAGTCTGCCTGGGATATCTGAGCTAGTCACTTTTGTGGGATATCTGAGCTAGTCACTCAGTTGTACCAACTGAGGTTTGGGGTTCACCTGGGTTCTTGTGCTGGTAAAATTGGAGATTGCCTGAGGTCTCTATGTTGATGAAGTTTTGGGTCTTCATGGAGTCTCCGTATTTGTCACTTAGGTATTGAACTTTGGGTCTCTGTGTTATTCAGGATGGGATTCTGCTATGGGTCTCTTTGCTGGGCAGGTTTGAAGTCTACCTGGGAACCCAGTATTAATCAGGATGGGTGTCTACCTATGGTTTCTGTGTCAGTCTTGTCAGTTTTATACCAAGAATATCTATGTCTGGTCAAACTGGGGGCGTGCTGGATATCCTACACAATCACAACTCAAGTTAGAAATGACCTGAATTTAGCATCAGGGGTAATGGTTTAACTGCTGGCAGGGGGCGTTTGGAAAACAGATAGAGGCTGTTAGGTCTAAAATTAACAGGACTCTGATGGTAGGGTCCCTTCAGGAGGCAAACAGGAGACATCATTGATGTTTCAGACAGGTCTCTGCATACCCTCCTAAATGGGCTGTATTTGGGACCTGTCTTACTCATGTGCACTTTGGGCTGAGTTGGATGAAGCTACCATGTGCCTGTCCCCAGTTGTCTTCCTCCTGACTGTGGCCTCCCACTTGTCCTTTATTCCCTGGGAACTGGCTTGGAGCCAAAGACTGGATTCTGTAACACCAGAGGAATGTGGATATTTATAATGGAAGCCCTCAACTTTCCACATTCTTCCTGTCTTTGAGAATTCTCTATATACATTGGGAGGTGGTGAAAGAGACATGCCCCTCTTTTGGTGTGCTTGTACAAACCGTGAGCTGGAGGTCCCCAACAGCTTCAAGAGCCCGGTGGTCATGGGTCATTGATTGGGGCTGCCTGGCTTCAGGCCTAGAGATCTGACACCAGCCCGGGCTTCCAGGAACTATAGGCACATTAAGGTCTAACTACAGCCTCTGAAGTACATGCTAAAAGAAACAGCACGGTGGTAATTGGAGTCTAGGAAAGCCTTACTAGGACATGGTTGTCCAGGGTCCCATCACTGGTATGGTGTAGGTACAATGACTAAACTCAGCTCTGTCTTTAGAAGTGAGGGCCTCAGAGTCACAAAGACCTTTCTGTGGTGTGGGGTAGACTATGTGCGTGAAGCTGTGTAAGATCTTGGCATGAGGTGAAATGTGAGCAGTCACTAAAACAGAGATGCCATAAAGAGGTATTGTTTTTGAACAAAGACCAGATATGGGACCCCAGGCAGTGTCCTCAATTTTTTATCAAAGTGTCCAACAGAACTTGGAGTCCTGGAAAACAGGCAGTCACATTCTGGAGAAGTGTCTGCTTAATAACATTCAATGTATTAATATGTTTGCTTGACGTGTCCCCAGGTCACATGGTAATACCCTCAGATATGCCTGTAGTTGGAAAACTTTCTCTTACTTCAGGAATTGTTCAAGTCACACACCAGATATTTCTGGACATATTGTGAAAGAAGGCAAAGGTACACAAGAAGTCCCAAGGCAGTCAAGATCAGGACAGGCCAGGCGTCTCATCCAACCTTCACAACATTACATCTCCTTGGTCTGTGTATTTTGGGTGGTGGTGGTGGTGGTAGTGGTGGTGGTGGTGGAAATATTCACAAAAGGAGGTCTTGCCTTGAACAAAAGCTGGCTGAGAAAAACCCGATAGCCTAAGGGACTAATCAAGTTCACACCCAAAGTCCAGGTTGTCTGGCTTGTATATGGAGAACAGAAGGACTTGGCTTAGGGTTAATTCCAACCCCTCAAAGAATACATCACATCCGAGTTAATGTCTGTGCTGACACAACTTTTGTCAGATCTAGGAGCTCAAGATCAGGTGGACAGAAGAGCTCTGATGCATGCACAGTGGGCCCTGGTCTCTGTCACTGCTGGGGATGTCATTGTGTCCAGCATTTCTACACCAGTGGCCAGATCTGGAATGACAACCTGCACTGTTTTCTGTACAAAATCTTCAATGATGTCGCCCATTTTAACATCCCTATTATTTTCTTTATTTTCTTTGTTAGTTTTTTTTATTTTTTAATTTTTTTATTTAATTTAATTTAAATTTTTAAATTCATTTTTATTGTTAGACTTATTGGGGTGACATCTGTTAGCAAGGATTACATAGGATTCAGGCATACAATTCTACAGTGCATGGTCAACTCGTTGTATAATAAGTTCACCACCTAATGTGACTTCTCTTTCCATCACCTTATATTAAGCTTCCGCTCCTTCCTCTCCCACCCCCTCCCCTTTCTCCCCTACCTAACCCACTCATTCCCAAATAAACATTATACTATTGATTGTGTCCATGTATTGTTTGTTTGTTCATTTCCTTTCTCTTTGTTGCTTTCAGTTTTATATCCGATTTTGAGTTCTTTGTTCTTTCTGTCTGCTTTATTTCACTAAGCATGATCTCCAGGTCCATCCATTTTGTTGCAAATGGCAACATTTCATCTTTTCTTATAGCTGAGTAATACTCCATTGTGTATATGTACCACAGCAGCTTAATCCAATCATCTGCCAGAGGGCACTTTGGTTGTTTCCATGTTTTGGCCTGTGTGAACAGCACTGCGATAAACATTGGGGTACATGAGTGTTTGCGGACAAAGGTTTTCAATATTTTTGGGTAGATTCCCAGAAGGGGGATTGCTGTGTCATATGGTAACTCCATTCCCAATTTTATTAGAAATCTCCGCACTGTCTTCCACAGTAGTCGTACAAATTAGTGTTTCCACCAGAAGTATCCCTTTTTCTCCACATCCTCTCCAGCACTTGTTATTCCTTGTCTTGTTGATAATAGCCATTCAAACAGGTGTGAGGTGGTATCTCATTGTGGTTTTGGTTTGCATTTCCCTGAGAGCTAAGGAGGTAGAGCATTTTTTCTTATGTCTGCTGGCCATTTGTAATTCTTCGTGGGAGAAGTGTCTATTTAGTTCTTTTGCCCACTTTTTAATAAGATTTTTTTTGTTGTTAAGTCTTATTAGTTCTTTATATATTTTAGATATTAGACCCTTATCTCATGCGTTATTTGCAAATATTTTCTCCCATTCAGTTTGCTGTCTCTTAGCCTTGTTGATGGTTTCTTTTGCTGTGCAGAAGCTTTTTAGTTTGATATAGTCCCATTCATTTATTTTTGCTTTTAATTCCCTTGTCTTTGAGGTCAGGTTCATGAAGTCTTCCTTGAGTCCTAGGACTATAATTTTAGTACCAATGTTTTCTTCTGTACAATTTATTGTTGCAGGTCGGATATGAAGGTCTTTAATCCATTTTGAGATAATTTTTGTATATAAAGAGCGTTCACAGCTCAGGTTCATTCTTTTGCATAGGTTTTTCCAGTTTTCTCAGCACTACCTACTAAAGAGGCTCTCTTTTCCCCATTTTACGTTTTTTGCTCCTTTATCAAAAATTATTTGTTCATAAATTTCTGGGTTGATTTCTGGGTTTTCAGTTTTATTTCATTGGTCTCTATTTCTGTTCTTCTCCAAGTACCAAGCTGTTTTGACTATTGATGCTTTGTAATATAAACTGAAGTCATGGAATATAATGCCACCAGCCTTATTATTTTTTTTAATTCATTTTTATTGTTAGACTTATTGGGGTGACATCTGTTAGCAAGGATTACATAGGTTTCAGGCATACAATTCTACAGTGCATTGTCAACTTGATGTATAATAAGTTCACCACCTAATGTGACTTCTCTTTCCATCACCTTATATTTACTTCCCCCCCTCCTCTCCCACCCCCTCCCCTTTCTCCCCTCCCTAACCCACTCGTCCCCAAATAAACATTAAACTATCGATTGTGTCCATGGGTTATTTGTTTGTTCATTTCTTTTTTTCTTTGCTTTCAGTTTTATATTCCGCATATGAGTGAAATCATGCAGTTCTTTGTTTTTTCTGTCTGGCTTATTTCACTTA